>JAPMUY010007421.1:0-57392 GCA_026901105.3 Galaxias olidus | reverse complement strand
TAAACAAGCAGATATGTACAAATAATACTGAGCAATGATCTTGCAAATGGGACCTACATTTTACTGAGATGTTTTGAAATGTGTTTTCGACCCGGTGATTATCTGGCAATGATTATGCGTGTACAAACGCAATTGCAAGCAGTACCTTGGCAAACTGTCTTTCGGAGCCTAGAATTGTTGTTGACTTGAAAGTTGGCCATAAGAGGTTTGAGCTTTCGGAAGACACCGCTTGGCTACACCAAAGTATCAACTAGGTAAAATTAAAAACCTTTTTTCGACACTAAAACTGTCACTTTTAGATCAACTGAAAATGTATGAATTTGTTTTTATTAATAAACGTTTAGTAAGTAACACAAATTTGGAGCATTCACTGTTTAATCACTTGGTTTAAAAAAAATGAAAACACGTTTGTCCTGTCTAGTTAGAGTGAAGCTTGCGTTCGAAATCACAAAACGGCACCGGCTGCGATCACCTAGTTCATTTTAATATAACTAGACGATAAAACAAACTGTTGTTATTATTAATGTGTCTGCCTTCAACTGATTAATTTTGTATAATGATTGATAAACGGCACATTTTTGTAAATTAGTTTAGAAGTCTTCTTAGCTTTACCTGTATGTCTGAATATGCAAGCATCTCTATTTCTTTTTATTTCAAAGAAAATTCAAAGCCTCTAGTTTAATAAAATCTAATTTTCATTGAAATCAAAAGATCAAAACATTTATATTTCTGGTTGAAAAAAAAGTTTACTTGTAAAAGGCATAACTAGGTCAAAGTTCAGAGCACCTCGATATCGCAGGTCTCAAAATGAAGCTGAGGATGATTGACAACTATCATGTAATTTTTGGGAAAATCCAAAGATATACATTTTCAGAGATATTCCCTTTTGTATGGAGTGGGCTAACTTGTTGTGGCAGCACAAGGTTAGAAGTGTGGTCACTCGTCCTATACCTCCAATATCATTACAACTTATCAGCTGATTTCTCCCACTTTTTGCTACGTGATTGGTAGTGCTGTTTCATTCTATATTAAAGGCGGTCTTTAAAGATTCCTAAACACTCCCATTTGGTTTTATTTTTAACCGGATTGGGCTTTCACCGACAATGCATTCCACATAACCCTGCCATAGTTCAAGCTGGAGCACTACGGTTGGGTCCTACTCTACCATACACAACTACCAGCGATTTGAGAGGTAGTCATTAACAGTGTTCATAGCCTCTGTTGCCCCCCAAAATGTTTATTTCATGTACCTCACTGTGGTTAAGTTCTGAGCTACCTCTCAAATCGCTGTTAAGTGTGTTTGGTAGTCATTAATGAGTGAAGTGTTCATAGAAACGGTTGTCCCCCCGAAAAATGTATGTACCTCATGGGATATTATGCAAAATAATAAATAATATAATAATACATTTAATTTGAGGGCGCCTTTCAAGACACTCAAGGTCACCTTACAGTATACTTTAATATTACAATTACAATATACAATAAAATTTAAATTAAATATAAAATAAAAGTAATTCAGCAACATAGTAACAATACAAAAGGGGGTGTAGGGTTGGAAACAACAATGGAAACCATAATGACACATTAGTGAAAACACTGATAAACTAGAAAATGCATTTCCCTGAGCAAATGCCATGTGATGCGTCGTAGTTATTAGACTGACCGCCTTAGCACGCAAAACCTGCCCCTGCAGCACAAGTGGACTGCAGTCCAGACCCTGTTTGTTGACAGGATTGCTTATTGGTCCTAGATTGTTAGTGCCGCTTCATTATAATCTAATGGCGGACATATATGATGACTTAGTACTATTGTTTGGTTTTATATAGGTTGGGCTTTCACTGACAATGCATTCAATATATCCCTGCCACAGTTCAAGCTCGAGCACTAAGGTTTGGGTTCAGGAGAGTTTTGAATTGAATGCGGTATTGAACGAGGAGCCAGTGTAGTTGGATGAGAGTTGGGTTGATGTGGTCACTGGACTTGGTATGGGTGAGGATACGAGCAGCCGAATTCTGGACTATTTGTTGCCGGTTTAGTAGCTTGGTGGGGAGGCCTGAAAGAACAGCATTGCCATAATCAATCCGTGAGGATACAAATGCATGGACCAGGACTTCAGCACTTGATTGAGATAGGGACTGGTGAAGTCTGGCTATGTTGTGAAGATGAAAGAATGCGGTCCGAGTTATGGAGTTGATATGAGGGGCAAAGGAGAGTGTTGTTGAGGATAACTTCGAGGCTCTTGACTTTGGAGGATTTGGGTACAGGGAAGCCATCGATCATGATGTTAGGGACAGTGGCTTTGGACAGAGTGGCTTTGGATCCAACTAGCAAGGCCTCTGTTTTACTGCCGTTGAGCTTCAGGAACTTCTGACTCATCCAGCTCTTAATGTCCCGGAGGCAGTCTGTAAGTAGAGCTTAAACGAAGTGGATCGAGGGTCAGCCAAATAGCGCTGTGTAAAACTGGTCCTGTAATAGCTTTGGCATTATGACTCTATTGCATTATTTTCTTCTTTCATGTGCATTTCAACACACTAGTAATTACCAGAAT
Source organism: Galaxias olidus (assembly GCA_026901105.3). Taxonomy (NCBI): domain Eukaryota; kingdom Metazoa; phylum Chordata; class Actinopteri; order Galaxiiformes; family Galaxiidae; genus Galaxias; species Galaxias olidus. Next base: position 54,844 of record JAPMUY010007421.1, on the reverse strand, counting down.
CATATTGTGGTATTCTATTTATTTTATTAGAATGCATTTTATGACAATGTAATGCAATATCTTCTATTCATCCAAACAGCTAACTGTATTTCCGAAACAAGATCTAGATCCATAACTAGATCCACCATCGTTATCTCTCCACTTCAATAGGGCTACTGTAAACACATATTATATGTGTTCCAGATAAGTTTATATCTTGTTCCAGATAAGTTTATTTCTAACAAGACTGAGCGATGAGCGCTACAACCATACAGATGGAACGACTGCGCTCTTTATTCATTTCAGTGCATGGGTGCAAAACACCGATTAAAAATAATACGACAATAACTCGTGAATTGATCACTTAGCTACATGCACTCACACTGTCTAATGTCTTGATAAACTTGCAAGCTGACATGGCTTAGCGTATGACATTCCATAACGCCAAAATTATATCTAGTGTTGTGTTGCCTTTGTTCAATGCCTTTGTCGTCTTTTACAAATTGTTAGTTCACTTCACAGTGTTGAAAGTCAATGCGGCATGCCTTGTGGTTTGCATTGACTATTGTAAGCAGTTATTATTTCAATAACACTCACTTCTTGATTTGCTACATTGCTAGTGAACATGAAACACCATGCAATTGTCGTTCATCACAGCAGGAGAAGGGAAGCGTCTATCTATGGGCACGGCTAGGTGCTAATGCTAACAACAAACTAGCTAACTCAGTATGGAATAATTAGCTATACGGTGACGCCATCACATATACTCACAGGCGCATTCGTGCAGATGTCCTGAATTGTTGGCGCGGTGTTTTTGTTATTTATGAGTTAGCTATCCCACTTCTGACGCCCCTAATGAATGACCAAGATGAAACATAACCTTATGTATACATAAGTATACTGCCGAATCATACTCTTGTGTATATTGCCATCTAGTGACCGCAATAAAATGTTGACTAACATATACATACATTTTATTGGTCACTAGATGACAGTATACACAAGGGTATGATTCTTCTTGGTCCTTCATTCCAGCTCCCCTCAAGTCTTACCCTCTTCCCATTCATTGTCTATGGGCAAATTAGACGTGTAAAAGAGGCAATTAAAAAATAACTAGTGGACAGATGAATTAGCTGTTTCCAAGCGCATTGCGTGGCATTCAAACTGACCTTTTGGCGTTGAAATGGAAGTGAAATGCACTGTAGTTAGGCGCCGAAAAATGGGGCTAATAATAATAATTATAATAATAAAACTTAACCTTAACAGTACATGATTGCGTCTTAAGAGGCAATCACAAAAACTGGACGAAGTCATTCATTGATGCAGTTAACAAGCCAAGACAGTCAGTATAGCCTACTAGCATAACAACTTGCAATTACATAACATCAACGCTAGATGGTGGTATATGCCCGTGAAATCTCTCTCCCAGTCAAAACCCTCTCCCAATTCATTTCAATGTGGCCAAAAACCGATTAAAATAATAATTTAAAATATAACACGTGAACCGATCACTTCGCTGTATGTAAGCGCAATAGACTGCAATACCCAAGACATGTGGGCACTGGAATGGAATCGATTGGGTCAAAACTGCGGGCGTAGTTAAGACGCCAAAAATAGGCCTAATAATAATAATAATATGACTTTGCGATAACAAGATGTGATGCATCAGGCGCATCACATAATAATAAATAGGCCTTTACAGATATCGGGTTAAAAAGATTACGCCTGTTACTTTAAGATGTGGCATTGTGGGTGCGTGGGGGGCGTATGTGTACGTTCGTTTTCAACTAATGGTGGTTCTTGTGCAAACGAGCGGATGAGATATAAAAGCAACTGTCATAAATATACCGTATATTTCCTTGAAAAATCGCATTTCAATTCAAGTTGAAGCAGAAAATCAAATGCATGGGACCATTTTCTCCACACGGCTCTGTCCTGCTTCTCTGAGGCAAATTAAAGGGGCCCTATTATGCTTTTTGGGTTTTTCCCTTTCCTTTAGTATGTTATATATAGCTTTTTGTGCACGTAAAAGGTCTGAAAAGTTACAAAGCCCATAGTCCACGCCAATGGGAGCTACTCTCTCTCACAGAAAACGCTGCTCTGAACTGCCTGAAACGCCTCGTTTGTAGTCCAGCGTTTTGTTCCGTAACTTACCTCACTAAGTCACACATTTGAATAATGTTTGGCACACCCTCAACGAGAGCCAGTCAGAGCGGAGGCCGGGTGGTTTCGCCATGTCGTGAAAACGCTGTTTTGGTAAGCACGAAGGCAAATTCCCTTTGTTTGGCCAGCTGACCAATCAGAGCAAACTGGGCTTGTTGGGAGGGGGGGGGCCTTAAAGAGACAGGAGCTAAAACGGAGCGTTTCAGACTGAGGGTGAATAGAGGTGCTGCAGATCCAGGCAGTTTGGATAAAATAAATTGTTTATTGAACATTAAAACGTGTAAACCTATTCTAGTGGAACTCCTAAATAAAGGGATGAACCTGAAAATTTGCATAATATGGCCCCTTTAAGCTTTTGTTACCTTATTCACCTGACGGGCCAGGGCATATCACAAATTGTTTGTGCTGGCAACTCCTTAACCAATTATACTAGGTTATAGGAAATTTTGTCAGTAGTATCCGGCAGTTTTCAGAATAAAAATATATGATTAGCCAGTAGGCCTATTACTAATATGGGCATCTGCAATTTTGTTACGAAATTAGAGCATGCCGGCTGGATAGGGTTAAAGGCAATCAATATTGGATGATTAACAGCTCATAAAGGTTGTTTCCCTTCCTACTGTTTCTTCCTGTTTGTTGTTGCTTGTGTCTTCAAGTGCATGCTTGTCTTGTTTCATTTTATTTCTTTTCTTTCTCTGCCTTTCTTTCCATTCCCCTACTTTCCCTCCACTTATTCCACTTTATTCCTAATATTCTCTGTCTCCATACCATTGTCACACGCCACTCACATGCACGCATCCCACACACAAACTATTAGTTCTCTGAACCAGAATCTACAGAAGTCTTTGAAGACAGCTGTGGTGTTATTGAACTCTAATGGCAAAACCTCTGAAGGACTTTCAGTGACCACACTCTGTGCAAACCCCTCTCCACCCTCCAATTTCTGCAAACCCTGGACTGTGGTCTCATATGGCATGGACTGGCTCCATCTGCTACACACTGGCCCAGCAGTCAAATGCCCAAATGGGTCTCTTAAGTTCTCCCGCTCTCTGAATGATATGGGCAAGCCCATGGACAGCCTGGGTAATGGCATCCATTTCATAGATTGCACCTATTCAGAAGGAAAGCTGGATGTAAAACATGAAATGGCTCTGACAGCCAGCACAGACCCAAAATCTTATACACACCCTTGTAGGTCTACTTACAATGCAGAAAACTCACACACAAGCTCACTTGCTCCCCTTCCCAACCCCACTAACCCCAACCTTGTTCCCTCCTTCACCAACAACTATAAGTATATAAAGGCCCTCACCCATTTATCCTACCTTCCTTCTGTTTCCACCGAAGTCTCACCTTTTCCCCACACTCCCCTCCATCCTAATCCTACTGCAGATTCCAGCCCTTTTCTTCCCTTCCCTCAGTCCTCCACCTCAGCGAGTCTGGGCCTTTCTGAGCTGGGCAGCAATGTCTCTCAACTCCACTTCAAAACGTCATCCAGCGCCTGTCTGGACGGCAGTGAGTTTGTGTTGGGCCCAGAAGAGCTCCTCAAGGGGGGACACAAAGTGTTTGTGGACGACGAAGTAAGAACTTGTGGTACCAACACCCACCAGGAAAGGAGCTGGATATCTAAATCAAGAATGGGATCTGTTGCTGTTCTAGGCATTCAAGATGCTCCCCTGTGCTATATGGATGAGGACAGTGATCTTGATAGGTGTGGATCTCCTGCACCATCTGAGAAAAACACCCCCATCTCACCATATTCTCTGTCAGGGGACTGCTGCAGGTGGGTGTATGGATGGAACAGTCCACATCCCATCCTTCTCTCCCCACCTTGTGACATGGTAGAGTCCAATCTGACCCTGTGTCGTGTAGTAGTCGTCTAATCCCACCCTTGTGCTATGGTTATAATATTTCTGTATAGAAAGTTGTCATTCTGATTCTTAACCCCTTTCTATTAAGTGGTAGTCTAGTCCTGGAAGTAGGAGTAGCATTTTAGCACGTTTCACTATCATTTGATCAGATCAACAACCAAAATCTGGTCCCAGTCGTCTCAGTAAGGGTTGTATTGCAGAATTTACACACCGTTGTGTTTTGGACGGTGTTTTATAGACAAACTCTTTGTGGCTTAGGTAACCAAATCGAATCATCACAGGAAGCAGGTAACCTAGGCTAGAGAAGGCCAAGCCTTCCCTAAATATATATATATTAGGGCTGTCAAAGTTAACGCAAATTTGTTTTAACGCCCCTAATTACTAGACGCAGTTAATGCAGTCGTAAATAGGACAGAAACTAAAGGGTAGTTTTATTTTTGAATGGCAACTTCAGCTACAAACCCTGCCAAATGGGTCTGTTGACAAGCCCAAAGTTCTTTGCAGGTACTGTCAATTAAATTAACTTACTACCGGAGAACATCTCATCTTAATACCATTTGCTAGCCATGCACACAGCTAATGCAGACAGTCCCGTTACTGTGTTAGCCCGAAACATCTCAGCACAAACAGTGGCTGTGACTCTCCATCTTGCAACGCAACTCAAGTCGAGCTCCTTCCCGCTCCCACGGTGAGCGAACTATACTGACTAAATTTGCACGTTACTTGCAGACACAGACATATGTCTGGTTGATTTTGCAACTGTTGTCAACTAAGGAAATCACACTGATTCCTGCTGTTTTACCATATGTTTTAATCGGATTTTAAGTGCTCATTGATCGGACTTTGCTGCTAGCCCAGCTGAATTGGCTAAGCTAAACTTGTCACTCTTCTCCCACAACTCACCAAAAAATAAATCTGACCAGAGCCTACGTCAGCAGTGGGTGCGCCACCAATAGCCCCGACAACTGAGTTTCTGGAGGTGAAAAAGGAAATATATTCCATTGGGCGGCAAATAAAGGATCTCTTCCTGCGACAGACGGAGGGCGCTGACTTCCCGTCTAGCGTGCCTCGAGCCTCCGTGCATGCCTCGAGCCTCCGTGCCGCCATCGGCCCCCAGCCTCGGATGTGGTGGCTATTCCAGCTGTGGTCCCCGGCCTTTCACCACACACCCAAACCCCCAGGGGTCGCAGAAAGATCTCTCTTCCCCTCTTGGCTCCACCAGAATCGGCGGTGATGACATCCCACTTTCTAACGTCTTCTCTCCTCTGGCTGAGCTTCCCCAAGAGCCTGTCCTTTCTCCTATTCCATCTGCTGCTCGTCGAGTGGGCCGTGTCCAATCTGCCATCATGAAGTATACCTCACTGGCCAGTATCAACTCGGCGACGGGCTCGCAGTCCCTTTCATCGCCCCACCCCCGTTTGGGTCTCCTGCTCTCGGAACCTGACAACCTATTCCAGTCAGTGACAGATTCAAGGACTTATACTTATCCTCATCAGCCGCCTGCAGAGATCCCTGTGTCTAACCCCACATTAGTACCGGTAATTAATCAATCAGAGCACCTGCACTCAGCCAGCTCTTTGACGGTCAGCCACTATCTCAGGTCAAAACTTGCCATCTACAAAGGCGACCCTGAAACTGAGCGTCCAGAGATTTTAGTTGTTGGTGACTCAATTATTAGATTTGTGAAACTGCCGGGTGCTTACATACTGTCTCTCAGAAGGCAAGACAACTGATTTTATTGAATTAATTCCTGCTGTCCTCGACATCCATCCCTCTGTCCATACTGTGATATTGCACATAGGCACCAATGATTTCATGTCAAAGCAATCCATAAAGCTGCAATTTGAACTTGAGTCTCTGGCTTCCACAGTTGAAAGCCTAGGAAGGAGATGCATCCTATCTGGTCCCACTTCCACCATGTCCAAGGGCTCTGAACATTTTAGCTGTCTTTTTCATCTTTACGTATCGATGCAAAATTTTTCTACTGCCACTGGTCTTGGTTTTATTAGTCGCTTGATTACTTCTGGACTAAGCGGGACTTGTTTAAATGTGATGGTCTGCATCTTAATAGAAAAGGAACGGGGATATTGACTGATAATTTTATTTATTTTATTGCTTTTTGCCTTGACCCAGCATGACCTGCACTGTGTCCTACCGCGGTACATCTCACCCCGGTTCCAGACCATGCAGGTCCTGCTAATGCTGGTTTTGTTTCCCCCACCAATTCATCCATTCCTGTTAGATCACTGTTAGGCAGTCTACAGTGCTACAATCTGCGCACCGTCAGATTAGAAACAAACTCATCACAGTTAAAACCACCTTTTCTATCCCTGCTATTGAGTCAGCTCATGTCTGCCTTCTGAATGTAAGATCCCCGGCCAATAAATAATTTATCTGCCAGGATTTTATCACAAACAACAATATAGACTTTTTTGTGATCAGAGTCCTAGATAAATCCCGATGAATGTGCCCCTTTCATTGAGTCTTTCCCCCCAGATTATCTATTTTTTCAACAGCCAAGAATGATGGGACGAGGGGGAGGGGGGGGTCTCGCAGTGATTCACAGAAATCATTTTAGCTGTTCTCCTGTCTCGTTTGGGAGTTTTTCTACTTTTGAGTCTTAGTTTTATGCTGAAGAATGAACTGCCCATTTTTTGTGTTTTAATATACAGACCCCCTAAACTTCTGGTTTCATTCAAGATTTTTCTGAGCTTTTATAAATCATTGTCACAGTATGAAAGAGTTCTTATTGTTGGTGATTTTAATATTCACGTTTGTTGTCCTTACTCCTCTTCGCTTCCTTTTAATTTCAGTAAACATTTAGATTAATTTAATCTGACACAACATGTAAAGCTCCGAAGTCATGACAAAGGGCACACACTTGACCTTATACTTTCTCTTGGTTTTTGTGTTGAAAATGTGAACCTTATTCATTTTGCTGTCTCAGATCACAAATCAGTGCTTTTCCAGACTCGTCTCCTCTCTGCCGACCCCAAACCTGCCTCACTGATTCGCTCTTGCTCCCTGACATCACTCACTGTTCCTCGCTTTTGCCAAGCCTTCATCTCCGCTAACACATTTTAAAAATTTTGGTGCTCCACATGGCATCCCCGTAGATGAGCTTGTCAGTCATTTTCATAGCACTTCCAGAAATATCTTAGATTTTGTAGCCCCAGTGAAATATAAAAAGAAACAGCATTCCTCTCTGCCCTGGTTGAATGACGACTTAAGGGCTTCAAAGAGACAATGGAGGAAGGCAGAGAGGAAATGGAAAAAGGATAAACTCAGTGTCTCCCTTGCTACTTTAAAAAATCTTGTGTTCAACTACCAGTGAAAAGTCAAAGATGCAATGAACACCTACTTTTCAGAGCTGATTTTCAATCAGGGTCATAATCTCAGAATCCTATTTAAAATGATAAACACAGTCATTGGCCCTCTGCTTACCCAAGCATTTGAATCATCACCTGAAAATGTGAAGAATTTTTAAACTATTTCTGTAATAAAATATTAGGCCGCATTTTAACACTGACTGTTTGGAGCCTGATTTAAACACTTGCCCAGTCTCATCACTAACGCACTTCAGTGAAATCTGTCAATCCTGGAACGCACTGTTCCACTTTCAAAATCATCGTCCTGCCCCGTGACTGTATTCCCACTTGGTTTTTAAAAGCTGTATTTCAGACGGTTGGTCCCAATATTTTAGCCACCACCAACTGCTCCCTCTCTACTGGGATCGTCCCCTCTTTTTTATAAACATGCCATTGTGTACCCCCTTTTAAAGAAGCCCTCTCTTGATCCCTCTATTTTAAGCAATTTTAGACCCATTTCTAAACAGCCATTTTTATCTACATTTTTGGAAAAGGTTGTCGCCACTCATTTCTTTTATGAAGAATATTAAAATATTTGAGAAACCCCTATCTGGCTTCCGCACCTTTCACAGTACTGAGACTGCTCTGGTCAAGGTCACCAATGATTTACTGCTTGCAACTGACTCAGGCGAGTACTCAATTTTAATCCTCCTTGACCTCAGTGCAGCCTTTGACACAGTGGACCATGATTTTTTTAATCCTCCGTCAGAAAAATTATGTTGGTATCAATGATGTGGCTCTGGATTGGTTTGTCTCTCTAGGCCTTTACACACTGGGGTGTGTAATAAACGTCACGAAAATTTGACGCATCAAAACTAACCTGATTGTAAATTATGTTTTTCTTTGCCTTACAAAAATCTAAATTGTTTCGAAAAAATGAAATGCCGCTTTTTTGTGGACGGTACTTTGCGTCCTGTGAGAAAGGACCCATAACACATGTATGCGTTCGAAAAAAAACTATTTGTTTGCGAGTTAATCGCACAAAAAAACGCCCCCGGTGTGTAAAGACCTTTACTTGTCAAACAGGTCCTTCTCTGTAGCGCTTGGAGATGCCTCCTCCTCCTGTGCTCCTCTCTCTTGTGGGGTCCCCCAGGGGTCTATTCTTGGCCCCCCCTTATTTACTATCTATATACTACCGCTGGGACAAATCATACGTAGTCACAGTATTGATTTCCATTGCTATGCGGATAACACCCAATTGTATGTCCCGTTAAATCCTGGCAGCACCGATATTTCCCATACTTTGTTACACATTGCTGAAATCAAGGAGTGTATGTAAAAACATTTCTTCCAACTTAATGACTCGAAATCAGAAGTTATCATTACCCCATATAGTAATAACGCCAGTATCATTAACCATCTCTCATCCAATCTAGGCACCTTATCAAATAACGTCTGTTAGACGTAAGAGGGCCGCAACCTTGTGGTGTTATCTTTGATTCCGAGTTGTCCTTTGACACTCAGGTGCAGGCACGTGCAGAGGATGTTAGAAGGGCAAGGGCCCAAATTCATAAAAGCAATTTTTATTACTAATTAAATAAATATATACCTGGAATGACTACTTTTGTGAGAGTGTCAAAGGGATCTTAGAATTTATGTATTTAAAACAAACCCATGACTGAGGTTTGGTTAAAACACTGCTACATGACAATAATACATGCAAAGAAATTAAGTGTATTTCAGTAAATTCTCCTCGCATGTTAACTAGCCCAACTCTTACCTAGCCCTCTGACATACTCCCTTGCAGAAGCTCTGTACTGCTGACAAACATGCACTTTCTTTGGCTGCATGGCTGCCTCTCGCCTCCATATTCCTCTTACCACCTTCTCTATAAAGGCACTAGGCATAATTGCTTCAGTATTAATTTGTTATATGATTTATTATTATTATAATTATTTATTGTTTTATTAGCCTATTATTGTTCACCTTATGCTACCTGCAATTAAGCATTTTACTGCTCTGTGTACCTGTATACAGTTCACATAACAAATACAACTACTACTACTTCAACTAAAGCCTGGTTTATACATCTGCGAAGCAGCACGTAAACAGCTCTGCGTTGCTTCGAAGAGCAGGGGTCTCTGGGAAAGCGTAGCTCACCGAGGCCCGCCGACGTGTTGAGGGAAAGTCCTCCCAAATCCTAACAGCCGTCGAGCGAAGCTTCTTCTCAGTGCGTCAAACAATCACTGATTGGTTGAGCAGGGTAGGAAGCAAGTAGATATTCGGTAATATTTTGGCTGTATCCAAACAATTTAAAACGTAGATGACACAATGAACTGGAGCAGATAGGTTGATTTTCAATTCGAATCATATTAGTGATTTTCTATGCACTTAGCTTGTACATTGTATATTTATGTAGGCTATAGCCTATGTTACAACTGTTTTCTGTATTGTTTGATAAACTGTATATGAATATAGGCTATTGTACAGCACGTTGGTCAGCTCTGCTTGTTTTTAACGTTTTCCATAAATAAACTTGATTTGATTTGATACAAGAAAATATTAAAAGCAGTGAGCAACCTTCGGTCTCTTTGTTTATACTTTCGCGGGACATGAACGGGAGTTTCCGTGTCTGTGCTTCTTCTACGGTTTTCTGTACATTCTGTACATTCTGGATTACTGAATTCGACACTGCCACCTAGTGGGCCTGTTAAACTTACGTTGAAATATGTAGGCAAACTACTGTGCGAACGTAAGCACCAAATGAACGTTTACATTCGCTAACGCGATCTCGCAGAAGTATACTTAATAGGCTTAATACTAGTACTACACAACTTGTGTGATCTTATTGATCATTTTAAGAGAGAGAGAGAGTGCTAACGTTAGCTAGCTAAGATGTTAAATTAGCTAACTAGCTGAGAAAATATAATAATAATAATTGATTACATTTGATATAGCACCTTTCTAGAACCCATAGCGCTTTACAGTACTAGGGCCTCTTCATAAGACAACATTAAAATTGCTGTTGTGCGATGGAACCGTTCTTTTAAGTTCAGTGGATGGGACACAAGCTCGACCATATTCCACTCATTCACACATTACTAGCAAAAGTTATCAATGCTAACTGTAGAGTGCATGCGTATTGTGTATGCGTGCAATTTCGTGTGTGCCATTCTTTCACCAAGGCTTCAGTGCTCGCCGCTGCAGCAAATAACCAGGAGAGAGGGTAACCGTACAGGGCATCGCCAGGGGCACCAATCTCCTGACCTGATATTTTCGTTCACTCAATATATATGTTTGTCAGGGTAGGCTGTTGATTTGTTAAAAAAAAAAAAAAAAGTTAAAAAATCTACATTTGAAAAAAGGCACTTCTCTAATGAAGGGCAAAAGGTCAGGGGCTCAAGCCCCCCTTGAGGTCTATCTGTGCACGTGCCTGCTCAGGTGACCAATGTTATACGATCATGCTTTTGCCAACTAAGACAGCTAAATCAGATCATTCCTTTCTTCTGCATATTTAGAAAAGGTCATCCATGCTTTTATCTCCTCCAGACTCGACTATTGCAATGCACTTTATTCTGGAATCAGCAAACATTCAAATGCTGCTGCCAGGTTTTTAACTTGTACTAGAAGAAGAGACCACATTACCCCTTTCCTTGCAGCCCTTTATTGGTAACCTGTGAGTTTTCGAATTGATTTTAAGATTTTACTGCTAGTGTTCAAAGCCTTGAATGGTTTGGCGCCTGCCTATATCTGCGATCTGCTTTTACTGTACAAACCCGATCACAGCATGAGATCCTCCAGCACGGCCCTTTTAATAGTTCCAAAATCAAAATTCTGCAGCAACGGTGACCGGGCTTTTGCTGTTCAAGCCCCTAAGCTTTGGAACTCCCTCAGGCAGGTCACCTCAGTTTTCTCTTTTAAATCACTTCTTAAAACTCACTTCTATCTTAAAGCTTTTTCTTAACCGCCGCATATTATTTTGGTTTTTAGTTTATTTTTAGTTATTTGTATTACCTGATTTTAGTGTGTCTTAATTGTATTCTTTTTTGTACTGTTATTTTTTATTGTAAAGCGCCTTCTAACCCTGTTTTGAATGGCGCTATATAAATAAAGTTATTAATTTTTATTATCTCGCTTGGGAGCCTTTATTATAGTTCCCCATGTGAGGTTGGACACAATTACATTCTGGTTTTCTTAAGTGTGAGTGAGGTTTGATACTGAAGTAATATGGAGCATTTAGCTGACCAATGTACCTGTTATACAAAAACACAGTGTGTTTTAGTCAGAAAGTAGAAATTAAAGTTGACGCTACCTGTCGGGCGCAAATTTTGACTGCTTTCCTAAGGCAGTGATAGTGATTTCTCCGTCGAGTTACACCATGACAAGGGATTTTGCCCAAACAATCTAGACACTGTCAGGACGTCTCAGTTAAACGTATCGTACCGTTAGCTAATCCAAAGGCTAGGCTATTTTTTTATTTTTTTTTACCTCAGATTCCCAGGCTTTCCTCTGCTAACATCGATGTTTTGTTTTCACACACAACTGATTGGTATGACAACAAGAGATTACACTTGAGACGATCCATGTCCTATGTTGGACGGGTTCAGTCTTGTTAGGTATGAACTTATCTGCAAGTTTTGTAACGCGTGTTTACGATATTGAAGTGTGAGTTATATAACGATGATGGATCTAGCTAGCCTCAGGCTAAAAGGTCAAGGAGTGTAGTCTAGTAGTCATCATTACTGCTGCCCTGATGGCATTGAGGTTTACATTTGCATAATATCCCAGCAAGCCCTCTTAGTAGGCAGGACAACCCCAACAGCTACAATGTAGTCATAACGTGGAGCACAATCACGCAGCCGTGAAGAAAATCGCGCTGTATAGCGTTTTGAAACTGTTTAAATAATCACAAATATAACGTTTTTGTTGGTCTGAGTTTTTGAAATAATTCAAAAGTAAAACTTAGTTTCACAACATCAAAGTGTTAATATCTATAGAGCTCTTGCTAATTCAGTTAGCTTCAAAATAGCGTAAGATATGTTCTTACTGAAACATCCTTAACTTTAATGTATGCTTGGTGGTAGATGCTGGACTTTGTTAGAATCTGCCTTTATTAGATCAAAACGGGCAGTCAAAAATGGTGTGCCCCTAGCGTTTAAGCCAAATTTCCGGTCCCTTCCCATAATATTAAACGGTCACACTTCGACTCATTTTCAAGACAACCCCTCTTGAGACATGACCTTGAGTGACGGCTCCGATCAGTCATAAATAAATGACTTAAAATGAGTTTCAAATACCTAAATTATGTTGCTACTACCCCAAAATACATCCGTCGCTTGAGAGCTTTTACTTGGACATAGAGGAAGGCCTCATTGAGGAGTGCTCAAAATTTCAAATCAATTACTTCCTGGAAATTAAAGATCCACCCCCTCAAAGCATGTGATGCATTTGCTGCTTAAAGTGCTTCATTCATTGTGTTCGGACAGTGGTAAGAGACATGTCTCCACTGTGTGACTAATTTGATTTGGTTTGCGAGGGAAAAACAATATAGAGACATACTTTAAGTTTACGTTTTCATAAAATGTGAATTGTTGATTATTTCAATAGAAATTGAAATTTTGCATTACGCTCCATGTGTGTGCCTCTTGCAAACCAGGTTATACAGGGAGGTTATCAGCCTGGTCTCTTTGATCTTTTAAAACATTACATGAAATACGCCTGTACATTTAGAAACGTAGTATGCATGAGTACATAAATTATTTTTTTTATATTTTACTGTGGCATTATTTTAGACAGCAATCTGTTACCTAATGTTAAGGGGACCTATTATGCTTTTTGGGTTTTTCCCTTTCCTTTGTTTTATAGCTTTTTGTGCATGTAAAAGGTCTGAAAAGTCCACGTCAGAGGGAGCTACTCTCTCTCACAGAAAACACTACTCCTGAACTGCATAAAACGCCTCGTTTGTAGTCCGGCGTTTTCTTCCGTAACTTACCTACGTCACTAAGTCACACATTTGCCGCAGCTAGTTTGGCACTCCCTCAAACAGAACCAGGCAGAGCGGAGGCCGGGAAGTTTGTATAGTGGTTTCGCCGTTAATGCTGTTTTAGTCAGTTCAAAGGCAAATTCCCTGTGTTTGGCCAGCTGACCAATCAGAGCAAACTGGAGGGAGGGGGGCCTTAAAGAGACAGGAGCTAAAACGGAGCGTTTCAGACAGAAGTTGAATAGAGGTGCTGCGGACCCAGGCAGTTTGGAAAAAATAAATAGTTTATTGAACATTAAAACACGTAAACCTATTCTAGTAGAACTCCTCAATAAAGGTATGAACCTGAAAATTTGCATAATAGGGCCCCTTTAATCTACAAATGCAATTGCTGGCAATCTTTGTCTAGGGCTGTAGAACATTTGGAACCTCAGTCTGTGTCCTAAAACAACGAAGTTGGTTGAGACGTTAGCGGTTTTCAGAGTCCAAGTTGTCAATGTTGCACACTTAATTTGGGTAAACGATTATAAAAACTAGAAAATGCATTTCCATGAGCAAATGCGGATGTGATGCGTCCAGTGATTGCACTGACCGCCTTACCGCAGCACATTGGACTGCGCTACAGACCCCGTTTGTTGACAGGGGTTTTTAAAACGTGTCTTGGGTGAGCGGCTCACCTACCCAGTTGTAAACATTTAGTTATTCTTGTGCATTTTTTCTGTGAATAACAATTACTAGCCTATTAGTATTCAAAAACACACCAATTCCTGACTAATCATTAGTTTTGTAATTAAGAATCACTAGACCTTATTTATAAATTTGTTTATTTATTGACACCTTCACATTTATCAAGCCCTTAAATTAATAAAATAAACCTATGCCAATTTTGGCTTATCATGAATCTCCAAATTAATCCATTCCACTTTCATTGAGTGACAATAGCCAACTCTTTGAAAATCTACGCCAGGTTTTGCTCGTTACCTTGCTGTGGCAGAGGATTGTCTTGGCTCTGCCTGGTCAAGACAATATCGATCTGACCAATTTACTACTTAATAGGCACGACTCTCTATCAGCATGCACGCATTGTTTTGAAGCAAGAGGCTTCATCATAAATGTACATGCATAGCGAATCCAACTTGTTAATCAAAACATTATATATTAAAGTAGCAGGTTGTATGAGAGTATCAGTCGGCTGTTTGGCAGGAAGCCCGCCGGCGCTATTGAAAGCTCTGCAAACTGACTGTCAGTCAACATTTTGTCAAATATTTTTTTAATTATTAAATAATTTTCTAAACGTTTAGGATGATCATCAGTCCTTACAATAGAGAAATTTACCACAATATAGGCTATACAGAAGTGTGCAATTTCTCAAATCCTTTCAGTAAACAAATTGTCACCAAAGGCTTGCAAATAGTGAGACATCATGGTAGACTTATTGTCAAACGTGAGTGCAGCAGGTCTGCATTAACGTTAGCCATTAGCTAGTGCACCTTTTCTGAAATTTCTACCGTTATAAGAATTTGTGACAAAATAGTTCAGTCAGTTAGGTGATATTAAGTGTTATATCACACATACAAGTTTCCTTCCCTTGAAAAATCGCCTCAGATTTCAGCAGTGTGCTATTCTTAAATCCTTGAACTGTTGGCGTGATGTTTTGTTTTTTATGATTTAGCTTTCCCACTTCAAACACTGATGTCAGATAACGAGTCACTGATGTAGTTTTCAACTGGTGTTTGGCGTAATAACAAGACAAACGTAACAACATGCAACATAACATCAACGCTAGATGGTGGTATATGACCGTGAAAACTCTCTCCCATTCAAAACCCTCTCCCCAGTCATTTCAATGGGGCCAAAAACCGATTAAAAATAATAATAAAAAATATAACACGTGAGCTAATCCCTTAGCTGTATACACGCGCACTGCACTGCAATACCCACGGCATGTGGGCACTGGAATGGAATCGATTGGGTCACAATTGTGGGCGTAGTTAAGGCGCCGTAAATAGGGCCTAATAATAAGAAGAAGAATATGACTTTGCGATAACAGTATGTGATTGCATTATGCAATTAGGGATGTTCCTAGCGACTAATTTCCCTGACGTTTAAACGGAAGTTTAAATTTAGACTAGTCGACTAGTCTAAAATTAGGAAAACAGTCAGAAAAGTCCCCAAAATTCCTTGGGATATTCACCAAAAAACGCAAACCCATGAAGAACAAACATTTAATTAAATATATAAAATCCCTTTAATGTATAAATGCCAAGGAACTGCCAAACATAAACAAAGTAAAATATATCGTATTTTATCATTTTCGCCGCCGTTAACCCCTTCATGATTCTTCAATTTACGCTCCCATCAGTAGCCTATTTCGAACGCTCAATCTAACCTAGCTCGAGGGAGTGGACGAAACGTTAATGTGACAAGCTGAAAGCCAGCGCCATGTTGTTTTGATACTGTGTCGAAAACAACCCTACACCGAAGACATTGCTTAGGTGGAAAATAATGACGTTTGAAATGTGAATATATTTTTATACAGATGAGCAGCACATTCCAATCCGTGGCTGTCAACATTGAATGAGTAGAGTTAGGCTTGCGTAATCATAGCGTCTGCGGGTTGGGGCGGTAAACGATGTTATGATGTGTGTGCAGAGTTTGGTTAGCTCTAGCAGCCTTCTCTATTTGCAGGTTAACATTCCAATCCGTGGCTGTCAACATTGAATGAGTAGAGTTAGGCTTGCGTAATCATAGCGTCTGCGGGTTGGGGCGGTAAACGATGTTATGATGTGTGTGCAGAGTTTGGTTAGATCTAGTAGCCTTCTCTATTTGCAGGTTAACGTCCACATGCTGAATGTGGTTACGCATTGCTCTGGTCTAGTGACTATACATGCCAGTTAATTCTGACACAGCCCACAATACAACCTTATTCCCTCATTCCAATTATCTAGACGATCAGAGCACTGCCAAACTACACTGGTTTTACGTGCCGTCATTATTTGTCCCACTTTCCTCCTTGCTGGTTTAACTTGTTCACAGTTCAATGTGTTTAGTTTTTTCCCAATTTTTTTTTGTCCAGCACTGTTAACGTTAGTAACTGATGTTCGTTTGAAATAGCAACATTTGGCTAGGAAGACACACGTTTCAGTGCAAGTCATGTCAATATGTACATTAAATACTTTAAATACATAATACATTACATTTAAATAAGTACATATTTCAATATACAAAGGATAGGATGTTATAATATCCATTATGCCATATTCCAAGATGAGCACTTCAAAAGACAATATTTTAGAATGGACTTGGGTTGAGAGCAGATATGTCATTGGGGTTTTCAAGTGGGTACCCTCCATCCCAGATGTTTCGTTACTTTGAGCCCACGACACCTCCAGAAGGCTTAACGGTGAGCATTGACGTCTCAGAGCCACCCCCCTCTATATCCGCTCTCGGCACGGCCAGATATTAAGAAAAAAAAACGTTTATTAAACTGAGAGATACTCCTATACCTGTCCCTAATTCCTATTCCTGCAGGCTTTCAATGCCAACTCTGCAGGGATACTTACCACCTGAAAAGAAGATAATCTTTCCCTACTCTGTTCCTGCAGGCTTGGTAAATGATGCTCTGCAGGAAAGACTTACCTTTTATACCTTTGTCCTGAGATTAAACCACTTTTTGGTTTTTCAGCATGATGTTCTTTACTCTTGTGCCCATATAGGATCCTTCCTTTTCAGCCACAGCCACTGGCTACTTTCTGCTATATCTGCTAAATCTTTTATGGTCTGGCGCAAATCTTTAAATATAATAATACGTTTAACCGACTAGTATTTCTGGTGCCAACTAGCAATGGCAGCAACGTTTAACCGACTAGTCGCGCACATCCCTAGACGCAATCACATAATAATAACTAGAAATGCATTTCCACAAGAAAATACGGATGTGATTGCGTTTCCACCATCAGTGACCTGGCAGTGTGGGTGGCCAGCCCCCTTAAATAACTGCTGCAGCACTACTACGTCCTCGTGTGCTGGTGGACAGCGCTGAACTAAACACAAATGTAAATGCCCACTCAGGCTTGGGGACAGTTGCAACATCTGACTTCTTCCATTCATATAAATATTGTGAACTACTGTATATGTCATATGTAGTCATCTCTATATTGTATTGGTCATTAGAAGACATATGTAAGTTTAATATATACAAGTTTGGCTGGTCTATGCTAGTTAGTCTGTGAGTAACAAAGAAATGCAAAAAGTGTTGAAACCATCCCTAGTCTCCCCTACGTCCTCGTGTTACCTCAACCTTCGTTTTAAGGCTTCTGTAGCAAACAAAAGGAGCAGTTTTGCAGCAAGCAATCATTTATGGTGCCTGTAATACATATATTTATGTTGGAAAAGTCATTATGCAGTATTACCGGTCAATCAATACATTTACCAACATGGTAATTAGTCATTTAAATCTGCACATAGCATATATATATGTATTAGGCCGCTTTGCCAATCTAATAATTGCATTACTAACAATATTGCTTGTTTGGGTGGGTGGGTTCCAAAATGCCATGAGCGCTGTTTGCTGTCCATGGTTCCGATTCGAAGTGTCAGTCGCAAATTGCTTGGCTGTGTTTGCGCTGTCATGATTGTGTGGAGGCTTACATTACTTTTGTTTTCTTTTGTGTTGGAGTGGGGGGGGGGTTTGCACGGCCTTCCCGTTAAATTCCTCTGACGTGCACATACAGCTTGTGTTATGATTTGCATTTCGCTTAAGAAATCTGGCCAGCAGTTTGTTTGTTTTGGCACTCCATGCTGTTTTGGCACTCCATTCCATGCTGTTTGCTTGTTGCATTGCTAAGGCTGGTTTGGGCCAAGGTTTATGAGTTCATTATATAGGCTTGGCCTACATAATTATCTGCTCACACATGTAAAGAGCGGCTAGCATATTTTAAATGACCAAGCTTTAGAAGCTTTTAGGCTATATGCTTAATACCGATCTGTATGCAGTCATATGTCAACACTGGTCCTCCCGATCTCATTACATTTTACAATATAGCACATTCATAAAATTTTTTTATAACAAACCATGCAAATGTTGGCCCTAACCCTTAGTGCTAACCCTCCGTTTTGTGCGTTCATGCGTAGGGCTAGGGTAGTCCCAATTCTCTTGTGTTGAAGAGTTAAGGGCTACGGTTATCCGTTTTTATAGCCCTCAAATGAGATTTTCCAGAGGGACACTTGAAACCGAGGGTTATGAGAACTCACCCAGAAAGCCTTGCGAATCACTGGCAATATGGTTGCAAACTTCACCGGTAAAAAAGAAAACCACAAATGTAAGTATTTTCTTTGTTAATAAAGAGTAAAAAATTACTATAACCCTCGCATTATCTTAGTTTAATATCGTTTCAATATATTATATACCTTTTCTTTATAACAAGCATAACAAAGATCGCTAGTTGGCTATTGTTTCTAGCTAGTTAGCTAACGTTTCAGCAGTCCCAGGCTGATTTGTGCATATTTCCATGTCGTGTTTCCCCACTATAATGGCATATCAATATTAAATGTGCCCGAAATTAATTTAAGTCATGCGGCAAAGTTGCTGCACTGGTTTCTGCTCCTCTAATGTCAGTGCGGACTGGCAGGGTAGGACCAGTACACACAGTACAGTACAGTTTAGTACAGCACTGCTTAGTGAAGTGGCCTGGTTATGAAGCAGTGTTCTTTTTCATTTGATGACTTGTTTGATCGATTGATAGCGTGAAACATGTTTTGAACAAATCGTGAGCGTTCATGTCCTTCAGATAACTGGCAAATGTCATTGGTAATGCCATCAATGGCATGGAAGGGAGGTAAAGCTAGAAAAACCCCACCTGAACACATGCTATTTTAAGTATGATTCACCTGTTTTCCATGCAACAAAATTAACATACCTGTTATTTTGATAATCTGGGCTTGTCACCCTTATAGTTTACAGTTATCGCAAGCAATAGCGTTGGTTGGTTTTAAATCTGATCAATCTGAACAAACAGCCTGTAATTTTATTGATTATGATATTTTGATATGAGAATAGACACATCCTTGTTTCGCAGGAACATAGATCACGTACATAACACATGGCCATTTCATCCAGTTCTGGCATATAATTAATTCTTATATGTTTTGTTTTCTTTCAGGATATTGTATAGCCCACAATGAGTGCCGACACCAGAGCCCGACCCCTCCATTTTAGGCACATCTTCTTCATGGCAGCCTCTCCCATTTCTACCCCAAGCCCCCCAACCCCTACACTGAAAAAGAATAAGAGGAGGAAAACAAATTTTATCATGGATTTTGTAACACAGGAAAGTGCTAAAGAGCAGAAGCACCATGAGGAGAGTGAGGCGTAAACAGAGCAACCACCTAAACCGCACAATACCTTTACACCTGAATCGACAATGTTGTTAGGTGATAAGAGTTTAACAGTGAAAATGAAGCTGACTGATGCCAATGAGGACTAATAAATTGCAATATTTTCTTTCTGTCAGATTGTTTGTGAGCATGAATAACTGATTCTTATGTTAAGGATAATTGAAGCACCCTGGATGTGTCCAATAATGGGCTCTTTCTAAAGTGTGATTATACAGATTGGTGAGTCCAAACAGGGAAAGCTATAATCACCCAGAACTAGAAGGATGCAACCTGTGGAAAGGTTCTCTCGCCCTGTAAATAAAAAAATAAAAAAAACGTTGATAGTCACACACAATGTATGTGTATGGTATTCTATCCTGTCAGACTTGCATACAGATCATCCCACAAATCAATAAAGTAAACGGTCGTTACTTTGTCATTACGTGTGTATCGCGAACGGGTTGACCCAACCTTAGCCTTAGTTACCAAGTCACTACTATCTAGTTAGCATGTTACGTATATTGCTAACACAACTTGTTTACATCATACAAACCTCAGACTGATCCACCAGCATTCCCAGGCATTAAGCTAGCTCTCTTTTTCATATTTTTGTCCCCGATTGGCTGCTTACAACTGAAAAATAATGCCCATGCAAGAAGACGCGCTATTGTGAGATTTGAAATGTCCGGCAAACTCTGTTTATGTTTTTATGTTTAAGTCTATTATGTCAAATCAATGCCTTCCATGACTACTGATGACGTATGAGGATCATGAAGGGTTGTCCCAGTTCGTAGGGGCAGATTTTCACCCTTATTCCTTGTGACTCTGTTTCGAGGGGCAAGTCGAAAAGCAAAATGGAGGGCTAGAGTCAAGGGTTAGGGCCAAGGGATGTAAAATAGGCAATTGGGATTGGTCCTATGTGTCAACATTTTGAATAGCACAATCACAAAACTTTGTTAAAATACCTTTACACGTATATGTTTTATTAAAAAAAGAACTTGCAAAATGTGCAAGGAGCTGCCAGCAGCATTTCTTATAAATAATACGCCCATACTGCACTTTTACATCTTTTCTTTAGTCCATCCATATCTTGTCGTGCTGAATGTGGGCAATACAGAATGTGATCAAAGTCGTGTCAGCCACACATACTTCTTTGCTGTTGGTTGAGGCTGGAAACAAATGTTTAATTTGCTCCTAGGGTTGTGCCGATTTCCGGTTTAACCGTAAACCCCGGTGTGAAAAAATACAGGCGGTGTGAATTTCCAAACCTCACTGCGGCACTTCATTTTTTGTAACTTTTGTAATTACTTATTTTGACCACGATGGGGCGCAGGGTGGAATGTAACAGACATTTGAGATGACACGTGACAAACTTTACTTCGCTTCAGTTGGAAGACAGCGAACCAGTTTGTGTATGTTCATGGTGAAAAATCTGAACTAGATGCAGCTAGCTTTTGTCTGTTACCAGGCCCCGCGTTAGCTTTCATGTTTATTTACATTTTGTTTATCCTATTTTTAACCAAATTTGTTTTTTTTTACTCTGCACAATGTTCTTCATTTGTTGATAATCTTGTAGCCTATTACTGTATAGGCCAGTTCATAAGATGCAGACCAACAGTTTTGCATCTAGTCACAATGTTCGTTTTTCCAGTGTTTTAAAAATAGTTTTAGCGCAAAACTGTTGCTATATTATCTATCACGTTAATTGCTGACTCCTTGTCACAAATGTAAGTATATGATGATTATACGGTTTACACCGGTGTCACTTAAGAGAAGGTAAATCCCACAGCTTAGATAATGACACTGTATTATTCACAAGAACCAAGCAACGATTTTGCTGTATAATATGTCTATGAAACGTTAAAATTGGAGGCGCTATCATAGGTTTAAAAACTGCAATAAATTTGACATAAGCAACGTTTAGCTAGCTTGCGAACCAGCTCTAGGTTCACATTGGTGGAAAGGGGGTGAGACATGTTTTACATGTTGATACTGACCACAGGGATATCAGCCGATGTATCAGCTATCGACTTTTTCCTACTCCAAACTATCATTATATCAGCCCTTAAATAACCATTATCGTTCGACCTCTAATACATAGCCGTACTTCGCTTTACATGGAAGGGGGAGAAGGTGGATTCTCGGCAAGCAATGGAGCTATTGTCTGAAACGGAGTGCGTTAAAGGAGGCTGCCTTCCATTCTAGCTTTGCCAGGAACCAAAGACGAACAATTTTTTTCTGTTGTGTCGGGCCCACAGGAGAGGCACGCAAATACGATTAAGGAATGGACATATGCAATTTTATTTGGACAGGGACATAAAATCATGGTTGAGTTATGTGTGCGAGCACGGAGCATGCAGGTCCTGAGTCCTGACACACAACCAAGTTGTGATGTTAGAGGTTGTGAGTATGGCCTGTAGCCTAGGTATTTATGTAGGCATACGGATACAGGTAGGCAGCTTTTTCTTGTCTTTTTCTCTCTTTGTTCTTTTACAAGAACAGCCTTTTTTAGCTGGTTAATAAGCAGCATAGGGTTAAAACAGGACTATGTTATAGTTACGTATGAGTAAGATGTTCGGTAGTAGTTACATATTTATGACATGGGAGTGACATCTAAGATTGAGGGGGTGGGGGTTCTGGAGGGATTTGCATTTGTTGCGCCTCAAGGACTATGTACGGGTGGGGATATCCTTTGAAAAAGGGAATGTTAAGGGAATGGGGTGGGGGGCTAAAGGGTTTACTTTTAGTGTTCCTATTATTCGTTACGGTTTGTTTATGAAAGTGTAATGTTACATGCATTACACAGGTGATGGGGTGGAGGGGTGGTTGTTTTCCTCATGGAAACACACTTTCCAATAGATGCTGGATAGTATTGTATAACCTATAATGGCTACATATATAAAGATGATTACGTGGAATATTAACGGATCCCAGAATCCTATTGAAATAAAGAAGTGGTTGAGTTACCTGAAATCCAACAAAGCAGATATAGCCCTGATTCAGGAGACACACATGGAGGGTGAATAAGCAGTCAAACATAAGCGTGACTGGGTAGGGCAGGTGTTTCATAACTCATTTTTTAATTTGTGTATTATTTATTTTATTTATACAGGGTCAACCGACTGAGACCAGGTCTCTTTTCCAGCAGTGCCCTGTTTAAAGGCAGAATATATAAATTACAACAACATAAATATAAAAAATAAGCAAAAATAAATAAAAATGTTTACAATACAATATTTACAATTCAGCACAATATTTAAGTTTCAACCAAAACAAGAACACTCTTCAGCTCCCAAATCCTCCAGTAAAAGTTTAAATTGTTCAACAGAAACAAACTGCTCTAATTTCAACTCCTGTTGAATCTTGTTCCATTTATCCGAGGAAAAAAAATTAAATCTGATTTACCAAGTTCTGCGTTCACTTTGCGGCTTTCAAGGGTGATATAGTGTTGGGACCGTGTCCTGTGACTACTGGATTTGTGTTTTAATAATGAAGTAAGATAAAAAGGTAACTTGCCCAGCAATGCCTTGTAAACAAAAAAGAGACAATGTTTTTCTCTCCAATCACTAAGAGAAGACCATCAAATTTTTGTATACAGTGTACAATGATGAGTTCTAAAACCATCCCCAGTTACAAAACGCGAAGCACTGTGGTAAACTGCATCAAGAGACTTTAAAATAGTTGGGGCTGCATGCATATACACAATATCACCATAATCCATGACTGACAAGAGAGTAGATTTTACAATTGTCTTTCTATTTTCAAATGAAAAGCATGCCCTTATTCTATATAGAGCTCGAAGTCTGATCCTCACCTTCTTTGAGTTCAAGCACATGCGTCTTAAATGATAGCTTTTCATGTAGTGAAATTCCCAAGTATTTGTAAACGGCAACACGTTTAAACACGTGGTTTTGTGAATTTAAATATAAACATTATATTAAGATGTGAGATATGAAGTATGCTGCACTACTGATTGTACAAAGTAATGAAAAGCACTATGCTATTGATTAGAGGTGTGGGAATTTCTCTATTCTTGGATGCATCGCGATGCGAATGTGGACGACGACTGCCTCGATGTAGCAACACAACATAATCGAGTTTGAAAATATTATGAAAAATATATAATTTTTATATAATTTATAGATTTTATTGTTATTAAAATATCAACCTACAAAAACGTATAGCCTGCAGTTAATCTATTACTGAAGTGAATCTATTGTTGTGAAAACATTAGGCGAACGTTAATTCTGTAACAGCTGCTGTTGTTAGTGAGCTCGGCGTTCACCCCCTTTTCATGTGACACAATTTGGCTACTGTAACGTTCTACATTTGGAAGTAACATAGCTAGCCTACATTTTTGCTAAACATCTACACGGTTGTCTCGTTCCATTTCAAGTCCGAAAACAAATTGTTTAATTATGTTGTGACAGCCTGACAATTGAACAATGGACCTTTGGCTGAGGAGCGTAAATCATGATGGAATCGTCTGCAAAATGAAAAAGTTAGTAGTTACAAGTAGTCCCAGAACCCTAACGTCAGTAACATTATACAAGTGGAATTTAATAACGCTATAAGTATGCTGGCTAACGTTAGACTCCATGGGAAAAACGTTAACACCACATCCAAATTGTGATGGCTAGCGTTCGCTAAATCAAAACAAAAACATTTTGCTTTTGACGACAATTTCGTAACAGCAGTGGTTGAATGTGTTGTCGGGGAAACACTTCTGACTGGCTGCTAGTATTATTTGATGAAAAACTAGCCACATGCAGTAATATAGAAAATTGAGGCTGCATCCAGATGCATTGAGAATTGTTGGCAGGTGAATCTTAATCGAATCGTGAGACCAGTGAAGGTGCACACCACTTCTATTGATTTAAAGGTCCGCCTTAGTGTTTTAGCATATAGGTATATCCACTTGGTTTTTTGATATACAGGAGCCAAGTACAATTGAGTGATACATGTAGTTTTAGTTGTTCTGAATTTAGATATAAACGTTTAATTCAAATATATAACCCATCAAGACATACAGTGTAATGATATGCACCACTGACTAAATAGCTGCTGTACTGCTCACTATTGTTTGTCATACATCTACAGAACAGTACAGAACATAGCATTTTACGAAGACAAACAAGTCATTCCTTTCTAAAATGTCAAGGGCCATTTGGCTATGTGAGAAGAAAGACAACTTTTTGTTGTATTTATTAAACCAACTTTAACCAATGGGAGTATGGGACTTTAGTTGTGCCCATCACCACTCTTCTTCCAACTGCCGTTGAGTGTTTTTTTTGTTAAATTCTTCCTGTCACTGAAGAAAAAAGGAAAGTTGGAAAGAAAATGGTTATTTGTAAATAATGGCAGGATGTCAATGTTTGACCCTTATTTCCTTTTATAGGGATCCTTACAGTATGTCATGTCAATGACAGGTCCTTTTAGAAAATTCTCCTCAGCCTCCTGGGTAAAGTTAGTAACGCTGTGAACTCGGCTAAGATAATACTGCATTGGAGATAGTAATGGAGATAATAATGCATGGTGCAATAACTTAAAACGTTAAAATCACGAGAAATATTATAATAAATTAATATGAACCCTAAGCTAGTTGCTTTAAATAACCTAACATTACGGGATTGCTGAACAACAATAACTTTTGCAAATCAATTAGCATACCTATAACTCCTGTAGCTTAAGCTTCTTTCTCTTCTTCGTCTTCTTCGTTTTATGTTTATTGGCGGTTGGTAAATTTAAGGTGCATTACCGCTACCAACTGGACGATAAGTATACTTGCAGCATAGGAACAGGGTCCAAAAATTGCATGGGGCCTATTTCTGCATGTGGGGCTTACATCTGCCGGTGCTCCAAGTCTGCAGCATCCCCCTTCTCACTTCTTTGAGCATGATTTTTAAAAAAAATTTTTTACTATTTTAAATTTAAAACGGCGTTTCGCCAATTGTAATCACAATTGTGCACATCAAGTAAACCTCTCCAACAATGTCTTTTTTGTCATAAAAATCTCAGTGTGTTCAGTGGTTGCTGACGGCAAACAATATTTCTCAAGCATTACATCATAGATTGAGTTCTCGGTTTGTACCCCCCCATGTCGTTACCCTAATACCCCGTGTTAGATTTGTTCTGATCGACCCTGGAACTCTCTTAGTAGGTGATGTACACTGCTCAAAAAAATTAAAGGAACACTTTTTAATCAGAGTATTGCATCAAGTCAATTAAACTTCTGGGATTTTGATCTGGTCAGTTAAGTAGCAGAGGGGATTGTTAATCAGTTTCAGCTGCTTTGGTGTCAATGAAATTAACAGGTGCACTAGAGGGGCAACAATGAGACAACCCCCAAAACAGGAATGGTTTTCCAGGTGGAGGCCACTGACATTTTTTCCCTCCTCATCTTTTCTGACTGTTTTTCACTAGTTTTGCATTTGGCTAGGGTCAGTGTCACTACTGGTAGCATGAGACGATACCTGGACCCTACAGAGGTTGCACAGGCAGTCCAACTCCTCCAGGATGGCACATCAGTACGTGCCATTGCCAGAAGGTTTGCTGTGTCTCCCAGCACAGTCTCAAGAACATGGAGGAGATTCCAGGAGACAGGCAGTTACTCTAGGAGAGCTGGACAGGGCCGTAGAAGGTCCTTAACCCATCAGCAGGACCGGTATCGGCTCCTTTGTGCAAGGAGGAACAGGATGAGCACTGCCAGAGCCCTACAAAATGACCTCCAGCAGGCCACTGGTGTGAATGTCTCTGACCAAACAGTCAGAAACAGACTTCATGAGGGTGACCTGAGGGCCCGAAGTCCTCTAGTGGGCCCTGTGCTCACTGCCAGGCACCGTGCAGCTTGATTTGCATTTGCCATAGAACACCAGAATTGGCAGGTCCGCCACTGGCGCCCTGTGCTTTTCACAACTGAGAGCAGGTTCACCCTGAGCACATGTGACAGACGTGAAAGGGTCTGGAGAAGCAGTGGAGAACGTTATGCTGCCTGTAACATCGTTCAGCATGACCGGTTTGGTGGTGGTCAGTGATGGTCTGGGTAGGCATATCCATGGAGGGACGCACAGACCTCTACAGGCTAGACAGCATGCCCCGACAATAGCACCCTGACTGGCATTAGGTATCAGGATGAAATCCTTGGACCCATTGTCAGACCCTACGCTAGTGCAGTGGGTCCTGGGTTCCGACTGGTGCACGACAATGCCCGGCCTCATTTGGTGAGAGTATGCAGGCAGTTCCTTGAGGATGAAGGAATTGATACCATTGACTGGCCCCCACGCTTGCCTGACCTAAATCCAATAGAACACCTCTGGGACATTATGTTTCGGTCCTTCCGACGCCGCCAGGTTGCACCTCAGACTGTCCAGGAGCTCAGTGATGGCCTGGTCCAGATCTGGGAGGAGAGACCCCAGGACACTATTTGTCGTCTCATTATGAGCATGCCCCGACGTTGTCAGGCATACATACAAGCACATGGGGGCAATACACTGTACTGAGTACTATTTTGAGTTGCTGCAATGGAATTTCAGCAAAATGGACTAGCCTGCTGCATCATTTTTTCACTTTGATTTTCGGGGTGTCTTTGAATTCAGCCCTCTGTAGATTGATCATGTTCATTTCCATCAACCGATGTGGCATCCTTTCGTTCCTAACACATTACCCAGTCCATATCAGTATAGTTATCCAGCATGACTTTTTTCCCCATTGCAATCGGATGTGTTTTCAAAGTGTTCCTTTCATTTTTTTGAGCAGTGTATTTTGGTGACACGTTTTACCAACTGAACAATTGTAGCCTATAAGCAGATGTGTAACAAACCAAACTTTATTAAGCACTTTACACCCACTATGCAGCGTCCATATGCGCATGCACAATGTCATTCCTAACGGAACGTTAGTTTTTGTAATACAGTAGCTAGTAAGCACACGTATTTTTGGTATCTGGGCGATTATTTTAAGTCTACGTGTGTGTGTGTGTGTGTGTGTGTGTGTGTGTGTGTGTGTGTGTGTGTGCGCGTGCGCACGGCTTTCTTTGTGATGACATCACAAAATTAGCGATCCCCCACCACTCAGTATCCCACTGGAACAATGTTCCAGAAATATTCAGTTCAACCGCTAGCTTTTTCAAGCTTCTAACATTTCAACTTAACATCTGGGCTAATCAAATATCCTTAAGTGAACACCGAACCACCAATATACATTTGACTTTGATTTTGTCTGCCTGTTAGAAAGGCCATATAGCCACAACAGCACAGCTGTCTCATAGATGCGTGACTGATAGTGATGTGTCGTTCATGAACGATTCGTTCATTTTGAACGAGTCTTTAAAATGACTCGGGACTAAAGAGTCGTCTCAGAGTGATTTGTTCATTTTGGTCGTGCATGCGCAACAACAGTGTGTTCGAGTCATTCGTTAATTTCGTTCAGCATAGGCTTAGTATAGGTAGGCAGGGCAAACGCGTTTTCAGTTGTTTTTTTTAAATCAAGTAATTAAACAGTGAAATGTAAAAAAAATGTGTTACTAAGTAAACATTCATTAATATAAACAAAATTATAAATTGTCAGTTTTTCAAAAAGTTACTGTTTTAGTGTCGGAAGAAGGTTTTAAATTTTTTTTATAAAACTGAAGTCGTTTGATGGTACTGTCCCCGACCTCCACGCGACACCGAAGAGGCGTGTCAACCAAGACAGCCCAACAATGTCCAGAGCCTTCAGCATCTCGGGGCGAATCTCATCCACACCCGGCGCCTTGCCGCTGAGGAGCTTCACGACTACCTCATTGACCTCTACCAGGGATATTGCTGAGACTTCCCCCGAGTCTTCGAACTCTGCCTCCTCCACAGAGGACGTGTTGGCGGGGTTAAGATGTTCCTCAAAGTGCTCCTTCCACCACCCGACGATATCCCCAATCTGGGTCAGCAGTTCTCCTCCCCTGCTCAACAGAGCCTGGGCCAATCCCTGCTTTCCCTTTCTGAGCCGTCTAACGGTTTGCAAGAACTTCCTTGAGGCCAACCTAAAGTCCTTCTCCATAGCCTCCCCGAACTCCTCCCACACCCGGGTTTTTGCTTCTTTGACTACCGAAGCTGCAGCCCTTCGGGCCGCCCAGTACCCGTCTGCTGCTTCAGGAAACCCCTGGGCCAACCAAGCCCGGAAGGCCTCCTTCTTCAGTCTGACGGCTTCCTTCACCGCTGGTGTCCACCAGCGGGTTCTTTGGTCGCCACCACGACCGGCACCGACGACCTTCTGACCACGACTCCTAGCAGCCGCTTCCACAATAGAGGTTTTGAACATGGTCCACTCGGAATCAATGTTCCCGACCTCCCCCGGGATGCACGAGAAGTTCTTCCAGAGGTGGGAGTTGAAGACCTCCCGGACAGGGTCCTGAACCAGACGTTCCCAATTTACCCTCACTACACATTTGGGTTTACCGGGTCTGTCCGGCAGCCTCCCCCGCCATCTGATCCAACTCACCACCAGGTGGTGATCAGTTGACAGCTCAGCTCCTCTCTTTACCCGAGTGTCCAAGACATACGGCCGCAGGTCTGATGATACGACCACAAAGTCGATCATCGATCTGCGGCCTAGGGTGCTCTGGTACCAGGTACACTTATGAACCTCCCTATGTTCGAACATGGTGTTCGTTATGGACAATCCATGCCTAGCACAGAAGTCCAACAACAAAGCACCACTCTGGTTCAGAACGGGCAGGCCATTCCTCCCAATCACCCCTCTCCAGATTTCTCCATCAGCACCCACATGGGCGTTGAAGTCCCCCAGCAGAACTATAGAATCACTAGATGGTACCCGTACCAGGACCCCACCCAGCGACTCCAAGAAGGCCGGATACTCTGAACTGCCATTTGGTGCATAAGCACAAACAACAGTCAGAGCCTTCCCCCCAGCGACTCGCAGTCGCAAAGAGGTGACCCTCTCGTTCACCGGGGAAAACTCCAATACAGCGGCGCCCTTCGCGTCGAAAGGAGCCAGATGAGGTGGTACGGGCATCTGATTAGGATGCCTCCTGGGCGCCTCCCGTTGGAGGTTTTCCGGGCACGCCCTACTGGTAGGAGACCCCGGGGTAGACCCAGAACACGCTGGCAAAATTATATATCTCGTCTGGCCTGGGAACGCCTCGGGATCCTCCAGGAGGATCTGGAAAGCGTTGCTGGGGATAGGGACGGCAGGAATACCCTGCTGAGCCTGCTGCCACCGCGACCCGGCCCCGGATAAGCGGCGGAAAATGGATGGAAAAATGAATGAAGTCGTTTGAAAGCCAAAACATCATACGGCCGACTTTGACATTATTGTAGTCTTTTACTGTGAGAGAAATAATGAATATCTTGCGATAGATATATGGTAAAACGCATTATCTTTACATATTATATAATCGTTTACCTACATAAAGGGTACAGTATTTAAAACGTTTACTCAAACAGCAATCGCGTCAAGGACTTAGTTGTTTAGGACGCGGGCACCAGGCTCCAACATTCTATAGCCTAATATTACCGTAAAAACAAACCAATAGCCTGCATTAGCATTAGGTAACAGATCTGTGTCTAAAATCATGCCACGCTATTATACAGTGAACTTATATAGATGATAAAAAAGTTATAGATTTATAAAACCAGAGCATATGTATAGCCCATGCTGTTGATTGGACTTAGATACCATCTTCACTTCCATCAAGACAAGCCGTTGCATTCATTATGTGTTTCACCGATAGCTCTGATCTGATTATATCCATAGGCCTACTTACACATGAATACTAAACAATTAAATTCTTGAATAGATTTAAAAAATAAAAAGGCTTAGACATGTTTGGAAGAAAAATGACAAGCAGTAGTGTTAGCGTTTTTTATTTTATTTTTGCTAACCAGTCTAGGATGTATGATATAGGAATGGAAAAAACAAATATTTATATACAAACAAACCCATGCTGCAAACCAGATCCATGAAAGCCTCCTGAATAGCATAAGTACTAACCATAGGCCTATGTTTAAAAGTTGGGATACCCCGTATTATAAACCTACCAAACTGAACTCTGGCACCTGCAGGCTCACCTATCCAGAACCAAACTTGCTCATTTAAAATCTCCATATGGTCAGTCAATGAAGCCTGCAGGATTCTGTATAATCAGGTGCTCACCACACAAGGTTAACTTTGACCAGACACCACTGATCAGCCTCATACAGCTTAAATCCCCTGACTTTCTACTCGCTGACTACTCTGCCTTCCTCCTCCCTATAACAGTTACATTTGGCCTGCAGTACAACCCAAAACAGTCTGTCCTGTATGTGATGGCTTTTTTAGGCTAATGACGGCCTCATCTGCAGCTCTTAAACAACCAAATTTAACATCGTATCATCATGCCTCCCATCCTCTTCTTTCAACACTTGGTTCCTGTATTTGATATCTCATTTGGCAAACTAAAGATCCACTTGTCATATGCCTCTCTGTCCATGGAAGCCAACTGCCAAAACAAACTAAACTGAATACGTAAATGTATTGCACTCCATTAAATTTATAAAAACTTGCAAACTTCTTGCTACATATCATCTTAGGGTCTTGTTGGTTTTCTAAAATCTCTGTTGGTAATGTTAGTCTGTAAAGCAGAGACAAATTAAGTCAGTCATTGTGCACATTGTGCTGTTATAAAAACATGCCAAAATGGGTTTAAAATTAACCATTAATTTAGGCATTGACATCTCAGTTAATTTTGATAAATCCTGTATTATCATTTTATTTATGTAACAGATCAAAGACAGCCACGTGAAAGGCCAGGTTACAGATAAAACCTAAAAGTAAGGAGAAAGAAATGATCTCATTGCTCCTAGCTGCAGTTGAATTATTCCATATCTAACTTAAGTTAACTTGAGCATTAAAATATATGTCTACAAAGGATAGGTTACATGAAACGTTTCTATAATCTACCGTGTTACAGTGTTTTAACAGTGCATAGCTAACATTAGCTTACTTCAGACATGGACGCATCATTTAAAATAAACTGTGCACTTTGCCTTTCAAGATAGCTATATATATATATATATATATATATATATATATATATATTTGGATGATTTGATAATCTTCTCAGATTCCTTGGAAGAACATGAGAGGAGACTGTTACGAGTGCTGAACCGGTTGAGCGAATGCAGATTAAAGTTGTCGCCGGAAAAGTGCAAATTTTTCCAGACGTCCGTCCGCTACTTGGGTCACATTGTGTCGGAGAGAGGGGTAGAAACTGATCCAGAAAAGATAAACGCCATTAAATCCTGGCCAATTCCCACAAACTTAAAGGAAATACGCTCTTTTCTGGGATTTGCGGGTTATTACCGCCGTTTTATCAAGGACTATTCTACCATTGCAAAACCTCTGATCGACCTCACCCGTGGTTACTTACCTGGCCGGAAGTCCAGAACCAAACACTCCAATGACCAACACCGTAGCCCAAGTCAACCTTTTGGAGAACGTTGGAGTTCCAGCTGCCAGCTTGCTTTTACCACCTTAATTGAAAAGCTTACCACAGCTCCAGTCCTTGGGTTTGCAGATCCATCCCAACCGTACATACTTCACACAGACGCCAGTACGACAGGACTAGGAGCTGCACTCTATCAGGAACAGGAGGGAAAGCTGAGAGTGATTGCTTATGCAAGCAGAGGCCTGTCTCAGAGTGAAAGCCGCTACCCTGCTCACAAACTGGAATTCTTGGCATTAAAATGGAGTGTCACCGAGAAGTTCCAGGATTACCTGTATGGAGCCACCTTCACTGTTGTGACAGATAGCAATCCCTTGACCTACATACTTACCTCCGCTAAGCTGGATGCTACTGGTCACCGTTGGTTGGCCGCTCTCTCCACATACTCGTTCAAACTTCTTTACCGGGCTGGGAAACAAAATATAGACGCTGACGCCCTCTCTAGACGTCCTCACCAGTGTCCTGATGAGTCACCCTAAGATCATGAGCTCATACAGCAGTTCCTGGAAAACCGTCTTGCGGACGCTAGCCTGATCTCTCCTGAAATTGTCGACGCCATCTGTCAAGGTTGTCTCGTTCGAGCTGCTCAGCCGGTCCATCCTGGTTCTGAGGGGATTACGCTGGTCGAGTCTCTCTCCATCACAGCCAAGGCAGTTCCTGACAGCTACACCACCGAGGGGAGTCAGCTGCCTCTCATTCCTTTCCTGTCCCATCTCAGCATCAAGGATGAACAGAGGGCTGATGCGACCATCCGAGAGCTGATTCATCAGATGGAGACGGGAGAAAAGATCCCTCCAATGGCACGAACAGAACTACCCGAACTTCCTCTCTTATTGAGAGAATGGCCAAGATTGGAGCTCATTGAGGGTGTCCTATACAGGAAACGGCAAGACAATGAAGGTATTACTTATCAACTTGTTCTTCCAGAAAATCTTCGTCCGGCTGTTCTGAGAAGTCTTCATGATGATATGGGCCACATGGGGATGGAGCGCACTATAGACCTCGTTCGCACAAGATTTTATTGGCCCAAAATGGCTGTTGACGTTGAGCACAAGATCAAAGCGTGCGGTCGCTGTGTGCGACGGAAAGCTCTTCCTGAACGCGCTGCTCCATAGTCTGTCCGGTGCCTTAATTCCTCCTGCGTCTGTCACTGGTTCACCAGTTCGTGTAGTCTAGCGGTCTGACGTGCGACGGGACGTGTATGGGTTTAGAGGGGGGAGAGTGTAACCCATTCATATCATGTCAATCACAAC
Organism: Galaxias olidus; assembly: GCA_026901105.3. Classification (NCBI taxonomy): domain Eukaryota; kingdom Metazoa; phylum Chordata; class Actinopteri; order Galaxiiformes; family Galaxiidae; genus Galaxias; species Galaxias olidus. The sequence continues at coordinate 21,440 of JAPMUY010007421.1, read as the reverse complement.
AAAATGTGTCTCATCTACCAGATCTCTAACCTGGTAATGTGTTTCTACCTTGTTAGTGAGTGATAATGTGTTTGTACTGTCTCAGTGAGTGGTAGTGTGAGAGTCACGTGATTATGCCTCATGATCCCGTTCAACCAATAGTTGTGCTCGTGGCGCGACTTACAAGCTGCCGTGCGTTTCCCCAGTTAGTAGTGTGTGAGGGGGAAGCTACCGGAGCAGCTGCACACTCGTGCCGACTACCGCTGTCCTTAGAAGCCGTCTGGTACCGCGGTGGGTTGAATATTGGATGGAATTGGCCAGTCGGGTCGATCGATGGCGAGCTACTAAACCTGGAGAGAACTAAGGACTTTCACTAGACATAACATCGCCCTTTCCGGGTCTGGTAGGAGGCTGTTGCAGCCCTGCTCCCCCTCCACTACTCATTCACATGCGCACACATCCATGGACAATAATTGATACATTGATCATTCTTGTTAAAAGGACGATTTGCGTTACATGGATCGTTTCGTTAATGGACATTTGTTCCGTGGTTACTCATGGACTAAGAAACACTAACGTGTGCATTGTGAACTGTTACATCCAAGAGTAATAACACAGGAATCTTTTGTTGGGTTGTTTATTATTTTTGTTTTGTCTGTAAACTACTGAATCAAACTTTGTGAATACTTTTAAGTGGATTTTGTCAACCCTAATCCAACCTAATCTGCAGACTGTAAATATTGGGGTTTATTTGTTATTGTTTGTTTGTCTTTAATTTCACTTAATATACGGTACCAACACTAAACTATAACTATATACAGTTAGGCCCAAAAATATTTGGACAGTGACACAAGTTTTGTTATTTTAGCTGTTTACGAAAACATATTCAGGATACACTTATATAATCAATATGGACTTAAAGTGCAGACTCTCAGCTGTAATTTGAGAGTATTCACATCCAAATTGGAGCAAGGGTTTAGGAATTACAGCTCTTTAATACGTAGCCGCCTCTTTTTCAAGGGACCAAAAGTAATTGGACAATTGACTCAGAAGGCTGCAAAAAAAATAACAACGCTGCATGGGCTCTTCCCTCATTAACCTGTCATCAATTAAGCAGTTAAAAGGTCTGGAGTTGATTCCAGGTGTGGCGTTTGCATTTGGAAGCTGTTGCTGTGAACACACAACATGCGGTCAAAGGAGCTCTCAATGGAGGTGAAACAGACCATCCTGAGGCTGAACAAAAAAGAAATCCATCAGAGAGATAGCAGAAATGTTAGGAGTGGCCAAATCAACAGTTTGGTACATTCTGAGAAAAAAAGAGTGCACTGGTGAGCTTGGGAACTCAAAAAGGCCTGGACGTCCACGGAAGACAACAGGGGTGGATGATCGCAGAATCCTTTCCATGGTGAAGAAAAACCCCTTCACAACATCCACTCAAGTGAAGAACACTCTCCAGGAAGTAGGTGTATCAGTATCTAAGTCTACCATAAAGAGAAGACTTCATGAGAGTAAATACAAAGGATTCACCACAAGGTGCAGAATGAATGGGAAGAAGAAAGTTTGGAGGAGAATTGGAACAGCTCATGATCCAAAGCACACCACATCTTCTGTAAAACATGGTGGAGGCAGTGTGATGGCATGGGCATGCATGGCTTCCAATGGCACTGGGTCACTTGTGTTTATTGATGATGTGACAAAAGACAGAAGCAGCCGGATGAATTCTGAAGTGTATAGGGATATACTTTCTGCTCAGATTCAGCCAAATGCAGCAAAGTTGATTGGACGGCGCTTCACAGTACAGATGGACAATGACCCAAAACATACTGCAAAAGCAACCCAGGAGTTTTTTAAAGCAAAGAAGTGGAATATTCTGCAATGGCTGAGTCAATCACCAGATCTCAACCCAATCGAGCATGCATTTCACTTGCTCAAGACAAAACTTAAGGCAGAAAGACCCACAAACAAGCAACAACTGAAGACCGCTGCAGTAAAGGCCTGGCAAAGCATCACAAAGGAGGAAACCCAGCGTTTGGTGATGTCCATGGGTTCCAGACTTCAGGCAGTCATTGCCTGCAAAGGATTCTCAACAAAATATTGAAAAGTAACATTTTACTTGGGGTTCTTCTTGGCAGTCACGTTACAAGTGAGAACCAAGTCACTTAAATGAACCGATCTTCCCATCACTAGTGACTGACTGACTGCAAAGCGCTGCACATAATACATGGAGGGGCGAGACAGGGCAGAAGGAGAAGTAGTTCCTATGATACAAAATTACTACAACATTTATTTTTTCACTTCAGCATTAATCTAATAGAAATATGATTATATAAAATTGCTGGTTAAAGCAAACACTTGGTGTCGATAGCTTTACGTGATTCTCAAAAATAAACTTAATGATTGATAGGATCGATCTTCCAGAATCCATCTGCCCATCCCTGTGAAAAGGCTTCTGACAATTTTTTCACAAGTGGACAGGGCTGCAGACATTAAATCAGCAGTCTACTGTCTTACAGCAAGCAACTATTTACGGTGCCTTTATAAAAGTTAGCTATGTACGCTTCAGCTAGCTAACGTCCACTTGGCCAGAATTCTTTGTAACGTTAAACAAATAGAATTCACATGCAGTAACCACGGCAAAATCAACTCGCACCACTGTTAGTGTTGACTGTTAACTCCCTATGTCTGGCTAAGCACGGTAGCATGAGATGTCCTAACCTAATGCTCTATTGCAGTATTACCAGTAAGCTATAATTTATGGTGCCTTCATTTAAGACAAGCTAACGTCAGCATCCATGGAAATAACAATAACATCCAAACTGTGATGGTTATCGTTCACTAAATTGAAAAAAACAGTGCCGCTGTTGAATGCGTTATATTGGCAACACTTGATACGCGCTAGCAGCCACTATCCAATTCAAGTCACCAGAATTATTTGATAACGTTAAACAAATACAACTTAACTCGCATTCTGTTCAGTGTCTTACAGTGTTGTCCAGTTGTGTGTTTTAAATGCCAAGAGGCGGTAGAATCTGGTGAATTTTGATAAACTGTCTTGACTTGTAGAGCTATCGTGAGTCCATGCTACTACACTCACTCGGACGGGAGCATATTGCTCCTTGATTCAAAGTCCACCAGAGGGCCAAATCGGTTTCCCCATTCATTGTCTATGGCCGTGTATAAAATACAATAAAAAAATAACTAGTGGACAGATTAATTAGCTGTTTACAAGTGCACTCCGTGACATTCAAACGGACATTTTGGTGTTGCAATGGAAGCGAAATGCTCAAAACTGTGACAGTAGTTAAGGCGCCAAAAATCGTGACAAAAAAAAACTAGAAATACATTTCCACAACATTTTCATCCAAAATGCAGATGTGATAGCGTTGCCGTGATGAGGCAGTGCAGCGGCTTGCACCCTAAAATAGCTTCTGTAGTCGTCTTTAAATTGTATGGGTAATTAAAAGACAGATAAGTTTAATATATACAAGTCTGGCTGGTTGTGTCTGGGTATGTCAATTATGAGTAACTGAAAGAAATGTAAAAAGTGTTGCAACCGTCCCCAGTCTCCCCTACGTAGCACGCAGCGCAAGGTGGCTTATATTAAGTGTTGACGTAAATAATCACTGATAATTCATTTTAGCTAGCACATTAACTAAACTGCAACGATGATAAAAGGATGTCGATAGTCTGTCAGACATTAAATCAACAGTAGCCCACTGTCTTCAGTGTAAATGCTTGTTTAATAGGCTCCTCGTTTTACCATTTTAATACATTTTCTTAATGAAACTGTGATGGTGTCTTGTTTGCCCACATACGTGTTATCAGCAATAATTAATTTTGCACAGTGTCTATCAATACTTACTCACAAGGCACACAGACCTTTCATGAGAGCACAATACCAGGGACTAGGCACCAAGTTCCAATTCCACCTGTGTTTTTTACAGGGCCTAGGAATCAGAGCTCAGTAACTTAGGAGGGTTAGTCTCAACCCTGTGTATCAGCCAAACAGTGCACAGTCCAGACTGCTTAAAAAAACAGGAAAGATTAATGACTATATTGTTGAGTGTCTATCTTCACTTTTTTGAGAGTAATAAAAAAAGCAATGTTTGTAAAACAGTAAAACAATGAAAAAGCCTAACAATACATTTGCAAAACGATAACACATTAAAACTGTATGCTATGCTCCCTCCTTTTGACCCTGCTTTTATTAAAATATGTCTCTTTGAAGTCCTGTTAAGAACTCTGGCTGCAGCATTCTGACCCATTTGCAGCTTTAGGATTGGCTTGTTTTTAGAATTAAACGTTTCAGAAGCTGTATGAAACTTGTGATAAAAGAATGCGTCAACTTCTCCATTTTTTAACGATAGAAATTGGGGAATTATAGATATATTTCTAAAATGAAAAAATGTTGTTTCTCTAAGATTCATATGACATTCAAAACCAAGCGCTGTCAAGAATTAGGCTACTCGTATAGGAGAGATTAGTATGTTTGTAAACGAAGGCCCCTAGCAACACTTCCGGGTGGCGGAAGTAACAATTTTGATTGAGAGAATATGCTTTAATCTGTTGTGTTTAGGAATTAACCACAATTTTGGCGTTGTAGAGGGCTAGATTTGTACAGATTCCCCCTCTGAAATTAAGCAAAAACGCTCAAAGACAACTATGTTGAAAGCGCTTGTTCACATTACGTTTTTAATGTGCTGGTAACATGTTAAGCATTACAAAGTGGCCAACATTAACGTTTCATGGAAGTGAAACGTTGCTTCCCTGGCTTATACCTTAACATTATGAGAACTAGACCGCGTCTTTTTTCCCTCTTAAGTTGGTCTATCTTTTATTCTTAACTTGTCTTAGGCTACTTCTTTCTATGTTTCTCTGTCATTCAGTATAATACATTCATGAAGTGACAAATGTCACTTCTATAGCCTATTGTAAACATCCATCCATCCATCCATCCATTAACTTTACCGCTTATCCTGTACAGGGTCACGGGGGGGCTGGAGCCTATCCCAGCGGACACAGGGCGAGAGGCGGGGTACACCCTGGACAGGTCGCCAGTCTATCACAGGGCCGACATATAGGGACAGACAACAACTCACACTCACATTCACACCTACGGGCAATTTAGAGTCACCAATTAACCTGCATGTTTTTTTGGACTGTGGGAGGAAACCGGAGTACCCGGAGGAAACCCACGCGAACACGGGGAGAACATGCAAACTCCACACAGAAACGCCCTTGGGTCAGGTGGGGATTGAACCCAGGACCTTCTTGCTGTGAGGCAACAGTGCTTACCACCGAGCCACCATGCTGCATTGTGCTATAGTAAACAGTATATTAATAAACAAACAAAATCTAAACTATATCCCTCAAATAACAGATTTATTAGATTAAGGGAACACTTCACAACTAACTAATGACAGTTGTCTGAACTTCCTGCCGGTGCCGCAGCATTCAACGCGGTCACGGTTGCGTGGTCAGACTCGGGCCAGTTGGAGTAAAAACTAAAGAATTGATACTTAATAATAATACTTAATAGTCAATCACTATCAGAAACAAATGCCGTTTCTATTTACCTACCTTCACCTACATATCTTTAACAAACTAGCTCATATTTAGTAGTTAGCCTACTAGTAGTAGCTGGCTAGCAAGTTAACCGTTAACTTATCGTAATAGACTAGCCTACTTTACCTAACTGTAAAAAAAAGCACGTAATAACCATTTGCTTTGTAATTATAACAGCATGGTGTTTGGACAAGATACAACATTTCAAATCATTTAAAAACTAAATATTTTATTTGTATGCTCATCGCTGTCATGAAAAGAATAACTTGTTTATAGCCGTCTCTCTACGTTGGAGGCGATACTTCCGCCACCCGGAAATATGTTTTTTGTTGTTGTGACGTCAGGCTGATCTCTCCTATAGAGGTTGTGTGCCTCGCTGGGGCACTGCAACTTTAAGAAGCCCAACATTTCGAGAATGAATCCCCACACAAGCCTACCTCAGTTTTATCATTTAATTTAAGAAAGTTTTGGGACCTCCAAGATGCAAGACAATTTGTTAGAAGGGAGAGTGATATAATTAGGATAATGTAACAAGCGTTCCTTTTTTAACTACATTATAAGTAACGTCACGTTTAGCTATATGGCTACACGGGTTACCTACCTTTCATGTTCCAAAGCCAATCAAAGACGCAAATTCTTTAATTACGTCGTGATAATGATAGTTCTGCCTTGCTAATAATTATTTATTATCTTAAATAATAGTTAAAATGGAACTATGAAACTTTGGCTCATAAGGGGCTGTAGTCGTTTGCAACATGGAAACTAACATTTGCAACGTTAGACAAGTAGTAGTCCCATCACACAGTAGTTCCGTTTGTATCGTTTGACTACAAGCATGCTAGCTAATGTTAGACTACGGAAATAACGTAACTCCATATCCAAATTGTGATTCACTAAACCCCCCCCCCCCCCCCCCCCAAAACAAATGTAACAGCGACGCATATGCATTGTGGGGAAACACTTTATACTAGTTATTAGCCAGTGTCTTAATTTTGACATTGGAGAAGTTCGTTTTGCGGCATTCCAGCAAGCTATGTGACGTAAGCTAAATGGTTCCAGTGTCATCCTACTCATAGCAACTTACTAACTAACTTTGGTTCAATTTGCTGTCAAGTCAACAGAATTCCTCTCAACGTTAAACAAATACAACTTAACCCACATTATGTACGCAGTGTCTTGTCAATGTTGTCCGTTTGTGGGTTCATTCCAAGTTCCGGTGGAATCTGGTGAACTACGATAAACTTGGTTTGACTTGTAGACCTGTTGTGAGTCCATGCTACGCTCACTCGGACGGAAGTATATTGCTCCTTCATTCAAAATCCACCATAATCTGGGCATAATCTGTTTCCCCATTCATTATCTATGGGCAAATTAAACGTGTAAAAAAATGCAATTAAAAATAACTAGTGTACAGATTAACTTGCTGTGTACAAGTGCACGCCGTGGCATTGGAACGGACATTTTGGCTTTGCAATGGAAGCGAAATGCTCAAAACTGCGACCGTAGTTAGCCTCAGAAAATTGGGGCTAATAAAGTAGAACTAGAAATGCATTTCCACGAGAAAATGCGGATGTGATTGCGTTTCCACCATCAGCGACCAGGCAAGGCCAGCCCCCTAAAATAATCGCTGCAGCACTACTACGTCCTGGTGTGTTGGTGGACAGTGCTGAACTGAACACAAGTGTTAACGCCCACTCAGGGTTGGGGAAAGTTGCAACATCTGACTTCTTCCATTCATATACAGAACTATATGTCCTAAAATAGCTGCAGAAGTCATCTTTAAATTGTATGGGTAATTAGAAGACAGATATAAGTTTAATATATAGAAGTTTGGCTGGTCTATGTCAATTAGTCTCCGAGTAACAGAGAAATGCAAAATGGGTTGCAACCGTCCCCATTCTCCCCTGCGTCCTTGTGTTAGCTCAACCTTCGTTATAAGGCTTCTGGCAATCCTATCACAAGTGGTCAACGCTGCAGACATAAAATCAGCAGTAGTCTATTGTCTTAAGTGTTAATGCTTGTTCAATACTTATTATTTTACCACTGAAATACATTTTAAATAATCTTAATGAAACTGTGCTGCCGCCTGTTTAAATAGCCCAAGTGTATCAGCCAGTCTTTCATTCTGACACTGATTTGTATTGTTGGATTTTGCTGTTTCAATCACGCTACGGTAATAAATAAAGGGGTTAGTTTTGCAGCAAGCAATTATTTATGGTGCCTTTAAGGGTATAATAGCAAGGCCGTGGCTAGGATTTTTGAAATACTGAGGTCATGAGTTGTAGTTCGAGAAATTATTGTTAAATCTTCGTATAAATCTATGCATTTAATGTATTTTGAGAGTAACAGTAATCTCTTAAGAAATAATAACAGACTTTGTCAGTGCCAGCACATGGATTCTAGCCCAATTTTCATTTAACATAAAATAAGTCTCAAATATGGAGAAAAAAATTCTGTTTCTTTTGCATTGAAATCGCATTCAGTCAATCAAATTGAGCAGAGGAACAACTGCAGTATCTTTCAGGTTTGGCTCTAAATTACCAGTTTTAATACTCATTACTCTAGTTATTCTCTAGAGCCTATCCCAGCCAACACAGGGCGAGAGGCGGGGTACACCCTGGACAGGTCGCCAGTCTATCACAGGGCTGACACATAGGGACAGACAACAAAAACTCACACTCACATTCACACCTGCGGGCAATTTAGAGTCACTAATTAACCTGCATGTTTTTGGACTGTGGGAGGAAACCGGAGTACCCGGAGGAAACCCACGCGAACACGGGGAGAACACGCAAACTCCACACAGAAAGGCCCTTGCGTCAGGTGGGGATTGATCCCAGGACCTTCTTGCAGTGAGGCAACAGTGCTAACCACCGAGCCACCGTGCTGCTAAAAATAATAATAATAATAATAAGGAAGAGTAAACCGGTACAATAACTATAAGGGGATACGCCCTTCAGGCTAGGACCCTTATTAATAGAGAAATATAATAAAGCGGTACAATAACTTTAAGGTTCTACACCTTTCAGGTTTGGATCCTTAATTACAATAGGTTTCCGTCTGAAATAACTGTCCACATAAATAAAACGGCAAGCAGTGTATGCGGTGGCCGGCGCCACCAACAAGTATGATGAGGTAGCATTGCATGGGGTGTGTTTTTGAGTATACGTCAAATGTATGTGTATGTGTGCCTGGAAAAGTAGAGTTCTTTAAAAATTATGGCGGAATAATAACAACACACACATAGGTGACCGGCTGCAAGTGCCAGCCACCAAATAATACATACACTTACAATAGCCACCTAATAATATAAAAGAAACATTTGAAATATCTGTACAAGACGCAGACTAGTTTACATTAGTAAGCAGGACAGAAATGAATTGGGTATGGGGCTTACGTCTGGCAATAATCAATATCCATACTGGATGTCATGATGGTGCAAGTGTAATGGTACACATTTGTCGGATCCATGTTACAGTCCAAGGAAAATGTTCTTCAAAATAACACGGACCGTATTACTGTATAATTTGTAAATCACAGCTGCAACCAAGATTGGCACTGAATGTGCTACTTTGATGTTGCTAGAACTGCTTTTATTTTTTGTGCAGGTAACAATATTATAGTGTTATCAGGTGGCCATACTGGACACACCTGTATTGTTTTCACATTAATTCTACAGATTCAAAATAGTTTATATGTAAAAGTTTAAATGTAATGCCTTTTTGTGTGTGCTCTCAGTGTGTAATATGAACTTTATCTACCCTGTGTCCTGTAGGATCTGTCACTGTGAGGGGGATGATGAAAGCCCTTTGATCACACCTTGTCACTGCACAGGAAGTCTTCGCTTTGTTCATCAGGCCTGTCTGCAGCAGTGGATCAAGTCCTCTGACACGCGCTGCTGTGAACTCTGTAAATATGAGTTTATCATGGAGACCAAGCTTAAACCCTTACGCAAAGTAAGACCTGAACTAGTCATCTGTGTGGGTGTGTGTGGGTGGGTGGGTAGGTGGGTGTGTTGTGTGTTTATCTTCATGTGTTGGTGGCCTGGAGCAGGGAGTACATAATGCTTTCATTAAGGTGTATTTAGGTCTGGCCTAATTCTCTCGGAGCACTGACTGAAAAAAAAGCCTAATTCGATGATAGATTTTATATCACTTTAGATTCCTAATTTTGCAGGCATTTTTTGTCTTTTGGCTTTTTGGAAGGTCATTTTAGCCAACTACCCAGCTTTCTGAGGTACACACTGTATCTTCATAATGTAAAAACTTTGTTTGCATTCTCTGAACAAAAGTAGTAGTTGTAGGATTGGTAGCTTTTAACATGTCATACATATTGATGTACTTTCAGTATATTCGGGGTGCGATTTGTCAAATTTCTGGGGGGGTAGGGGGGGTACAATTCAGACAATGGGAAGCAATAATCTGCAGCTGGACAGTGCAACACAATGTGAACAGTTTAGATGATCACAAAGTAGGCCTAGACCAAGCACGTATGGCAAAAAAAAGTCAAAATAGGTCCTGAATTTGCTTTAATTTTTTATTTTTGTTTAAACAAAATAGTAACTATAGGCAGCTAAATTAGTAAACATTTAAAATAAAAAATGTGAAAGTAAAAAATTAAAGCTGCAAGCAGCATTTTATAGATGCTAGCCATATAGCAAGGCATACAAGTGAACTAAAATTTTTGTTTAACAGATGTTTTTTAATTTTCCAAATCTAACATCAACTTCACATGTCAGAGCCAGTAAAACAGGCAGACAAACCGAATTGCTGACCATGTTGGCATTTTTACACCGAGAGATAGATATGTGCTGTTTATAGCGCCCCCTAAAGGCATATGTGATAATGGCCTTGATTAAAGCAAGTGAATGAAGCAAGTGTATCAAGTTTCATGAGGAATAGAATGAGGTTTACTGAGTTCTGAGCCGTTATCTGATAAGCCACGCCCTCAAGGGCAACCATTGGTCCAAGCACAATCTTCTGTTAACTGTTGACTTATACCATAGAGCATAGGATATGTATAAAGTTTCATGCTTTTTTGTCATTCTCATCAAGAGATATCAATAATGTAAAGCGCCCCCAAAAGGAAAATGTGAAAATTGGCATACATGATCAGTGAAGCCTCTGGGGGCAGTGTATAAAGTTTCATGAGGATTTGACTGAGTTTGACTAAGTTACAATCATTTTTGTCAGAAGCCACACATCAAATTTTATTGGCTTACAGCAGTCACGTGCTTTGGCCGGTAGGTCTGGTTTATAAAACATAAACATATCATGGTCCATTGATTCTACATACCACATTTGGTGCAGATTGGACAAACAGATCATAAGTTATATTGATGTAAGTGTTTTTCACAAAATTCAAAATGGCAGAACATATATCATTGCTTTTTTAAGTCTTTTTTAAAGTTTTTTGTTTATCATGGGCAGGTGGACCTAGGTACCAAATTTGGTGATTAAGTCATATGATGTATGAGATATGGCCTTTCAAAGTTTTAAATTTTGTGTTACTTGTTATAGTGCCACCATCAGGCCAATGAGTCATCTATGGTTTGGGATTAGCGGTTACCGATACCAACCCGTGTGCAGTGTTAATTTTGTCAACGAAAATTCGGACTAAAAGTATTAGTTGATGACCTTTTTTATCATGACTCAATTGTATGACAACATAAATGAAAAAATATTGATGACAAATTCATACTCTGTTAATTTCGCCCTGACGAATTAAGTCGAGATGAAATAGCTGGCTCTGTTCTAGCGGACAACCTATCTAGCGGACAACCTAGATCAAGGCTCTAGGCATTGATTGTTTTACTTTTTAACGATTAATTTAATACAAATTCTCCTTGCCTTCATGCATCTTTCTCATTTGATGTTTATTTCTCTGTATGTCGGCGCAATTTTGAGCAAATGCCAGGCCATTACAGTATAATTTGAACAAGCTAAGGTAACCTTGTAAGAGCTCAAAATCTAGCTAAAACCCTGCAGTTTTTGCCAAGGTAACGGTAAATATAAATTATATGATTGATTCGATAGCTTTAGGAAAACTTACGTGTCATAGTGCCTGCATTGACACAAATCTGACAAACGAAAACTGACTACCACTGACTAAAGCTAAACAAAACTAGAAAATGCATTTCCCTGAGCAAATGCGATGTAATGCGTCGTAGTTATTAGACTGACCGCCTTAGCCCACAAAACCTGCCCCTGCAGCACAAGTGGACTGCAGTCCAGACCCTGTTTGTTCACAGGATTGCTTATCGGTGTTAGATTGTTAGAGCCGCTTCATTATAATCTAATGACGGACATATACGATGACTTTTGTTTGGTTTTATATAGGTTGGGCTTTCACTGACAATGCATTCAATATAACCCTGCCACAGTTCAAGCTCGAGTACTTAAGGTTTGGGTTCAAATCATCAACAGGCAGTTTGTAGTGATTTGGGAGGTAGTCATTAATGAGTACAGGGTTCAAAGTCACGGTTGCCCCCCTAAAAAAGAATTTCACGTACATAATAATAATAATAATACATTGAATTTATAAGGCGCCTTTCAAGGCACTCAAGGTCGCCGTACAGTAATATAAAAAACAGTTCTCATAAAAATAATAAAAATAAATAAATAAATAAAATAAAATAAGATCAAAATAAGTAGTATACAATTAAAAAGGCATCACGTGGGACAGTAAGCCAGCCTAAACAAATGGGTTTTGAGGTGGTTTTGGAAACAGGAAATTGAGTCCAGATTTTTGATGTCAGGGGGGAGGGAGTTCCATAGACGTGGGGCGGAGCAGCTGAAGGCTCTCGATCCCATGGTGGACAGACGAATTCGGGGGGACGATCAGGGTTGATGGAGGAGGTAGATCTGAGGGACCGGGTGGGAGTGTTAATATGAATGAGGTCAGACAGGTATGGAGGGGCTAGATTGTGGATGGCCTTGAAATGTATGGAGGAGGATTTTGAAATTTATTCTGTATTTGATGGGAAGCCAGTGGAGTTGGAGCAGAACGGGGGTGATGTGACAGATGGCAGGGGTTTTGGTGATGATGCGTGCGGCAGCGTTCTGGACTAATTGCAGTTTATGGAGGAGTTTGTGGGGGAGACCGAAGAGGAGGGAATTGCAATAGTCCAAGCGGGAAGTGACAAGAGAGTGTACCAGGACTGCAGTGGTGTTGGGAGTGAGTGAAGGGCGGAGGCGGTTGATGTTTCGGAGGTGGAAGTAGGCGGACCGGATGGTGTTGTTGATGTGGGTGTGAAATGATAGGGTGCTGTCGAGGACAACACCCAGACTCTTAACCTGGGGGGAGGGGGAAACCGAGGAGTTGCCGATGGTGAGGGAAAAACTGGGGAGTTTGCTGAGTGTGGACTTGGAGCCAATGAGGACTACCTCTGCTTTATTATCGTTTAATTTGAGGAAGTTTGAGGTGAACCAGGATTTGATTTCCTGTAGGCAGGCACAGAGGGAGGAGGGTGGGAAGGTGGAAGAGGGTTTGGAGGAAACATAGAGCTGGGTGTCGTCCGCGTAACAGTGGAAATGGATATTGTGTTTGCGGAAGATCAGACCAAGTGGAAGGAGGTAGATGATGAATAGGATGGGGCCAAGGACGGAGCCCTGGGGAACACCGGATGAAAGGGGGAGGGGTGGGATGTGAATGATTTTAATTGAATGAACTGAGTGCGGCCAGATAGATAGGAGTGACATCACTGTAGTTAGCTTTTACTCTACCATACATACATACGTAAAAGCGATTATAGAGGTAAACATTAATGAGTAGTGTTCATAGAACCCCCCCACAAAAAAACCTCATGGGATTTTATGCAAATTTATAACTTCAATACCCAACCAGGACAGCTGTAATGATGACTACGTTCCTTGACTTGGGTTATTGTGTTGGACCTTTTAGCATTAACTACTAGGTTAGATTCACCATCGTTATTTCTCCAACACTTCAATAGGGCTACTCTGTACGTATTATATAACTTGCTCCAGATACGTTTTTATCTAACAAGACTGAACGATGAACCCATTAAAAATAAGAGAATAACACGTGAACCGATCATGCATGCGCACTATGGCTCATTGTCTTGAGCTTGCTAACTGACATGGCTTAGCGTATGATGTTCCATAATGCCAAAATTGTACCTAGTAATGCGTTGCCTTTGTACAATGCCTGTGCTCTTAAGAATATTGTTAGTTAACTACTTCCACTACACAGCGTTGACTTAATATAGTCAATGCGTCATGCGTTGTGGTTTGCATTGACTATTCTAAGCAGTTATTATTTCAAAAACACTCACTTCTTGATATCTAGTGAACATGAAACACAATATGCAACTGTTGTTCAATACAGCAGGAGGGGGAAGCGTCTGTCCATGGCTAGGTGCTAATGCTAACTAGAAACGAGCAAACTAACTACGGAATAATTAGCGATAGGGTGACGCTGTTATTACATACTCTCAGGCGCATTCGTGCAGATGTCCTGAACTGGCGCGGTGTTTTTGTTATTTATGAGTTAGCTATCCCACTTCTGACACCATGTTTACATGTCAAATAACGAGACGTAGTCGTTTACTGATGCTGGTGTTCGGCATAACCAAGACAGTCAGTACACAAATGTAACAACATGCAATTACATAACATCAACGCTAGATGTTACCATCTCCCCATTCATTTCAATGGGGCCAAAAACCGATTAAAAATGATAATTAAAAATATAAGACGTGGACTGATCACTTAGCTGTATGTACGCACAATGGACTACAATACCTGAGACATGTGGGCACTGGAATGGAATCGATTGGATCAAAACCGCAGGCGTACTTAAGCGCCAAAAATAGGCCTTATAATAATAGTAACTAGAAAATGCATTTCCATGAGCAAATGCGATGTGACTGCGTTTCCACCATCAGCGACCAGGCAGTGCGGGTGGCCAGCCCCCAAAAATAACTGCTGCAGCACTACTACATCCTCGTGTGTTGGAGGACAGCACTGAACTGAACACAAGTGTGAATGCCCACTTGGGGCCCGTTGCAACATCTGACTTCTTCTATTCATATAAATATTGTGAACTATATGTCTTATGTAGTCATCTTTAAATTGTATGGGTAATTAGAAGACAGATATAAAGTTTAATATATACAGTGCATCCTGAAAGTATTCATACCCCTTCACTTTTTCCATATTTCATTATGTTACAGCCTAATTCCAAAATGGATTAAATAAAAAAAAATTCTCAACATTCTACACACAATACCTCATAATGAAAAAGTGAAAAAAGTTTTTTTGAATTTTTTGCAAATGTATTAAAAATAAAATATCACGTACATAAGTATTCACACCCTTTACTCAATACTTTGTTGAAGCACCTTTGGCAGCAATTACAGCCTCAAGTCTTCTTGAGTATGATGCTACAAGCTTGGCACACCTATTTTGGGGCAGTTTCTCCCATTCTTCTTTGCAGATCGTCTCAAGCTCCATCAGGTTGGATGGGGAGCGTCGGTGCACAGCCATTTTCAGATCTCTCCAAAGATGTTCAATCGGGTTCAAGTCTGGGCTCTGGCTGGGCCACTCAAGGACATTCACAGACTTGTACCGAAGCCACTCCTTTGTTATCTTGGCTGTGTGCTTAGGGTCGTTGTCCTGTTGGAAGGTGGACCTTTGCCCCAGTCTGAGGTCCAGAGCGCTCAGGAACAGGTTTTCACCAAGGATCTCTCTGTACATTGCTGCATTCATCTTTCCCTTGATCTTGACTAGTCTCCCAGTTCCTGCCTGGAGTAGCTTCCGTCTGGCCACTCTACCATAAAGGCCTGATTGGTGGTGTGCTGCAGAGATGGTTGTCCTTCTGGAAGCTTCTCCCATCTCCACAGAAGAACACTGGAGCTCTGTCAGAGTGACCATCGGGTTCTTGGTCACCTCCCTGACCAAGGCCATTCTCCCCCGGTTGCTCAGTTTGGCCGGACGGCCAGCTCTAGGAAGAGTCCTGGTGGTTCCAAACTTCTTCCATTTGCTAATGATGGAGACCATTGTGGTTGTTGGGACCTTCAATGCTGCAGAAATGTTTTTGTACCCTTCCCCAGATCTGTGCCTCGATACAATCCTGTCTCGGAGGTTTACAGACAATTCCTTGGACTTCATAACTTGGTTTGTGCTCTGACATGCACTGTCAACTGTGGGACCTTATATAAACAGGTGTGTGCCTTTCCAAATCATGTCCAATCAATTGAATTTACCACAGGTGGACTCCAATCAAGTTGTAGAAACATCTCAAGGATGATCAGTGGAAACGGGATGGCTCTGAGCTCAATTTTGAGTGTCACAGCAAAGGGTGTGAATACTTATGTACATGTGATGTCTTATTTTTTTATTTTTAATACATTTGCAAAAATTTCTAAAAAACCTTTTTCACTTTGTCATTATGCCGTATTGTATGTAGAACGTTGAGAATTTTTTTTATTTAATCCATTTTGGAATTAGGCTGGAACATAATAAAATGTGGAAAAAGTTAAGGGGTATGAATACTATCAGGATGCACTGTACAAGTGTGGCTGGTCAATATGTCAATTAGTCTGTGAGTAACAGAGAAATGCAAAAAGTGTTGCAACCATCCCCAGTCTCCCCTACGTCCTCGTGTTAGCTCAACCTTCGTTTTAAGGCATCTGGCGATTGTTTCACCAGTGGACAGTGGTGCAGACATAAAATCAGCAGTAGTCTATTGTCTTAAGTGTTAATGCTTGTTCAATACTGATTATTTTACCACTGAAATACATTTTAAATAATCTTAATGAAACTGTGCTGCCGCCTCTCATGGTCAGAGATTGAACAATATAGACTAAATGCTAGAATCAGCACATTACTGTTTGGGTCAAGATGGCAAACATCAGTAGTAGCCAACAGATTAAAGGGGACATAGTTTTGTGTTTTTTTCAAACAGACAGCCAGTGCATTGCAAAGCTCAATGGGGTTTGTGTTTTGTCTATAGGCCAAATATATGGTTGTTTTTAAGAATCTATATGTCAAAAGAGGATTTTTTTATTTTTTTGCAAATAGAAAAATAATTTGCTTGGAGATACTGTAGATGTCAGGGCATGGCACTGTCTTCAGCCTCCTAGGGTTCAGCACCATGAACAGCTCCAGGGACCAGCTCCCACTCCTGTTGTCACTCCCTTGCTATGTTTTAAATGTTCATTGACATTTGATTATTTATTCTGTTTGGTCCCCCTCTAGCCTTGGTTCCTATTTAAGTTTCTGTCTTAGTTTCCCTCTTGGTTTGTAAAAGCAACCTTGCGGAGCTGCTTTGCCCTAACACTTTATCTAAATAAAAATGCCTCCATACTAAACTTTTATGTAAAGACATAGTATTAGATTAAATTAACATGGCTAACTCAGTCACCAGTAAAGGACTTCTCTCACATTCCCACCAGATGTGTTTGCACAGCTTAGGTCATGGCCTCATTTTTTTCAGGTTGTCAATACAGTCTTCAAAATCTAATGTATGCTGGTATGTGGCCTATTTTTTGCCTACTTTTCATTATTCATTGATATAATAATGTGTTGTGGGTCTTGCTTGGTGGTCGTAGGCCTACTCATGATGACATTAAACCGATTTTTGGTTGCCTATGTATAGTTAACTAGTATATTTTCTCTCGAGTAGCACCTCTTGTTGTGACTAGTCGACTAATTATGCCCATCCCTAACGTGAATGCTAATAAATGCTTTAGAGCAAATTGTCAATGTGTTCAACAGAAACATGCTGTGTGAGGTGGGTGTGTTAGTTTATTCTGTCAGTTGTATGATACAGGAGTACTCACCAGGTACATTTACATGTGAAAACTAATATTGGCTAAGTGGGCCTGCAGTTGAGTTGCAGGTGGTGCACATGTGTTCTTTGTGCAGGTTGATGTCTTAAAGCTTTAATGACAGTCAGTTGATGGTGTGGTACAGTCAAGAGGAAGACCTATTCGATTACACATTCACAGCAAAAAGGGGTACAAGTTAATGAGTTATTTAGTGAAGTAGTTGCAAATGCTTTGTTCAAAAGGGGAAATGGAGTTGACAGTGTTCTTTTTAATTGGGAAAGTAAGAAAGGAAATATGAGTTGCATTCACTAATCCTTAGTAGGGATGTCACGAGAACCGATACCTCGGTACCAAGTCAATGCCAAAATATTGAAAACGTGACGGTACTTGTTTTCTACAGTACCGTAGGTACCAGGCCTGAAATTAAAAAGGGAACAAAAATCAGAAGAAAGACGTCGCTTTGGTTGTTCGTCCGCGGGACGCTGCGCAGCCCATTTTCTCTAGCTAAATTATCCAAGGCCAAAAGAACCCCGGAGTTAACCACCCTTAATGTTTTGTCGCGGTCCTTAAAGTGTTTGGCTTATTCCGTAATGCGTTTGGCTCCCCTGCTGTCAGCTACTGCAAACTCAAATCAGAAACGAACAAGTAGGCCTTTATCACAGCCTTGGCGAATAAGAACCAAAACAAACAGGAAAAGTTTTCTTTCTCTTGAAGTAGACTATGTTCTGGGTCCCGCCCTATATACTATAGAACGCAAACTTTTCCCGGGAGTAAGCTGTAGTAGTTTACATCCCAATGCAGTAGGGGAACATTTTGACTCTCCTTGTGATCTCGCTTGAACGTGTCATAACTATGCACGTATGTTTCTTATTATTACATATATAGGCCTCTTTTGTAACGGTAATAGTTGTTTCTTTGAAATGATGTGCCTTCATTAAAAGTGTATTGTTTGTGATAAAAAACATTATTTGTTTTAAATAGTTGAATTGCCACTGTTATTTTTTGTAATGTTAATTTTGCTTGCTTTGCTTTTTTCTTTTGCTTGAAGGCTACATGCCACTGTTATGCAATGTTTAAATATTGTATGTATGTGTATGTTGAAGTATATGGGATTGAATGTATTGTTTTAGCTTTTTACCATGGTATCGAATTGGGTATCGAGAATTGTGGAATTTCACTGCTATTGGTATCGACTACTAAATTTATGGTATCGTGACATCCTTAATCCTTAGACATAATTTATGGAATTGTAGAGAAACTTACTTTCTGTCCACTTGTAGGATGCTGCAGCGTTATGGAACGGGCAGATGCAAGACCCCTTGAGGTAATTCAAGTCACCTTTGGCTGTGACCGGGTTGTTAGGTGGTGGAAAAACAAGATTTCGGCCACTTAAACAGTTTAGAATAAATAGAATATTTTATAGCACTTATATCTTTAAAAGCAGAAGGTAACACAAGGACACTGTACAACGGGAACAACTTGGGGGTAAGCTAAGAACAAGTGGGTTTTGAGACGGGATTTAAAGATGTTCATGGAGTCAGAGTTCCGGATAGCTGCGGGAGGGGAGTTCCAGAGAACCAGGGCAGCAGCGCTGAATGCTTTGTCCCCCACGGAACGGAGTCTGCTTTGGAGGGTGTTGAGAAGACCAGCGTCAGAGGAGAGGAGGGTACGAGAAGGCGTGTAGGATTGAAGGTCAGAGAGGCAGGAGGGGGCTGGTCCATGTAGAGATTTGTAGGAGAGGAGTAGTATTATGAATGAAATGCGAGACTCAAATATGACTATTTTTTCAGATTCAGTAAAATTGCATTTATGTCTTGTTGCTGATGAAGCAAAGATGTGAACAATTATAATTCTATATATACAAGTATTCCTTCATGAAAGCTGTAGTAGAGTGGCAATATTTGCACATAGGCAGAATTTGCGTCTTTAATGTATACATGATCTATCGGTGTTCCCTTTCCAGTTGTTGGGTAGCAGACATATTGCAAATAGTTGTGTTTGGCCATCAGGTGATCAAGAGAGGATGATGTTAGAGCATTGTCATTAAAATCACCCATGATGAGTTTTGTACCTGGATATTCATCTACTTTGTCAATAAGATGTTTGAAACGGCTGTAAAATATTTCAAGTGAATATTTTGATGGGCGGTAAACGACTGCGCAAGTCAAAAGGAATGTCTTCTACATGGAATAGTGAGGTTTCAGAATTAGTACATTCCAAACATGAGTTATAGACTTTTATGCAGCTGCCATGTTTTCTTTCTATCTGGCCAGTTTTGGGATTTTTCTCAAAGTCTTGTGCTTTTATGATAGTGGGTTCTGCACGTGGTAAGGAGCGTATGTGAGTTAAATGCATTAACTTCATTATTGGTGGCATAGATATGAAGTGCATTGACTTGTTCTCCAGTTTCACATGACTGCAACATTTTAATGTCATTGTGATGTAGAGGGGAATTTTTTTCATGTGTTCTTAGACAATTTAGCATTTGTGAAAAATCGAACATTTTATCGGACAATCTGTGTGAGTTGAGCAATTTTGAAATGATCATCCCATAAATTGACAGTTTTTGATAGAGAAAACAGTGGCGTGCCTTTGACAGGCGGTAGTTGAAAGAAATCACCTACAGCAATGATGCTAAATTTCCCCAAGGGTGTGTAGTCTCCTGTTTGCTTGATTTATCTTAACCTTCCATGAATGTAAATTAAAAGTTTATGGTCCCATGGATATTTCATCAATGATTAATGTTTGTAAGTTTCCTAGTTTTGTTCTGAGGGAATTAATTTTCTCCTCCCCAAGAGGTTGATATGGCAGTGACACGTTTATTCCAATAGACAAGGCGCTATGTGTTGTAACAGCATTTATGTTGAGTGCTGCAACCCCAGTGGGTGCTGTCAGCAATACAGTGATATCATCAGGATTTGTTGCAGTGAGTGACAAGATCCTAGTTGACTTATATTGTATTGCTTTGATTAAATTACTTTTCCCAGTGCCGGAAACACGTGTTATGAATACCTTCATAGGTTCAGGATTGTTTCCATAGGATTTTTGTAAACACCAAGCTCTGACTTAATAGAAGATTGCTGATTGTTCTTCATTTAAAGACTAACAATTTTAAGGCTTCAGCTCTACACATTACAGTGTTATTTTTCTCAAGAGTAATGACAGAAGTGGCATTTGTCATCAACTCGGGGATGTTTGTGTCTGCATATTCTTGCTCGTTGGCACGGTCGTGTATTATTGCATCTTTATCTTCCAGTCGTGCTAGTTCTGTCTCTGGGCATATTTGGGACCAGGCGTCTTGAAGTTCAGCACTGTTTTGTAAAATCTCTTGTGCTCTGTCCAATTTGTCAGCGTTTTTTCATAGTATGAGCGATTTGTATCAACTATACATTTCACGGTTTGCAACGTGTTGTTAGCTATTGAGACTGCCCATTTTTCATAGAGTCCCTCGTAGGTTTCAAATGGGGGTGGTTTCAATTGACAGTCATCATTATGTGGCAGGATGAAGATGGGTCCTTTGTTACTGAGAATCTGGGATATCTTATCACTGCCGGTTCTGAACGAGTTATTTTCAGTTCAAAGCCAAAGTTGTTTTTGAGTCGTATTAACCCTGGTTGATTTGTAACTTGTGATGCAGCTTACACAGAGCAAAATTCAGCAAGGCATTTCATCTCGTCTGTGTCTGGGCTGGTTTTGTATCTATCGACAATACTTCTCATCCAAATATCTGTGGGATCATCTGGAGGCAAGTTTTTTAGTAAGCTTGACGGTTTAGACATTTTCATAGGAGACTCTCCGATGGGTATAAATATGACATTGTGGCTGGAATCGGTCAAATGCATACCTGTTAGTCTATATACAGATTATTGTGCTCTGACTTCTCTACTGTGTAGGTAGATACTTCCAAATTTCTTTAAGCCTTCCTTTGTGTCAAGATTGCCATTGAAGGCTTCTTTTTGTGCCACATCAAGTTATTGGCCAATTTCATGTTCAGATTGTGATATGTATGATATTATTAATAATAATAATTAATATGTCACGTGATATATTTGTCAACAAAGGTAAAAACTTCTGTGTCAGTGTTTTTATCAATTTGAGGTGC
>JAPMUY010007419.1:52500-55985 GCA_026901105.3 Galaxias olidus | reverse complement strand
CATCTCTCCCCTCCGTTGACTTTTTTAGTTGTGTCAGTTTGAAGCAGGCGTTCTCGATGAACTTCAATCATAGCATATTGTTTTTCACCCAGATTAGGTTTCATAAGAAATGATGAAATAATCAGTAGTCCTTCTGCTCCCTCTGGTTACCATGATTACCGTGTTGTCCTGGAAATCAGCCAGCACTGCGCTTAGCGGAGGAGGCAGGTTCACCTTCTAGAACAGCTGGGAACAGCCTATTGAGACATAAGAGGAGGGGGTAGGTTCACCTTCTAGAACAGCTGGGAACAGTTGGTTGGGCTGGTGGAGGAGGGGGCATGTTCGCCTTCTCTAACAGCTGGGAAGAGCCTATTGAGACATAAGAGGAGGGGGTAGGTTCACCTTCTAGAACAGCAGGGAACAGCCTATTGGGTCATAACTCGGAGGGGCAGGTTCACCTTCTAGAACAGCTGGGAAAAGCCTGAGGAGCTGGTAGAAGAGGGAGAGGTTCACCTTCTAGAACAGCTGGGATCAGCCTGTTGGGCTGGTAGAGGAGGGGGCAGGTTCACCATCAGGAACAGCCTGTTGGTCCGGTAGAGGAGGGGGCAGGTTAATAGTAGTCGGTACATGGACAGTTCACATAAGGTGTAATATATCAAACCTCCTAACTTTGATCATATATTAAAGTACTGTGTAATATATCAGGCCTCCTAACTTTAATAATATGTTAACATGAGGTGTAATATATCACATCTCCTAACTTTGATCAAATGAAATATGAGGAGCTAAAAGGAGAATGAAAGACAAGAAGAAAGAAAAAGATAGTCAAAGAAAAAGATAAAGAAAGTGAGAGACAAGGAGGGAGAGACGGGAGAAAAGGAGAGAATGAGAAATGAAGAAAGTGAGGAGAGAAAAAGAGAGGTTTTGAACTTGATGAAGCCATGTTAAATCTAGCGGCCTAGCAGAACACTTTGAAAGCTATTTCATCTGAATACCTCAGCAAAGTTCACTGCCTGAACAATTCAATACTTTGAAAAGTGACACAGTGAAATGATTCTCTCCTGCTCTCCTCCTGTCATGTCGAATCACAGTTAATCTCCCAAACCGATGAGCAAAGTGTGTGGGTGTGTGTGTGTGCGTGTGTGTGTGTGTGTGTGTTTATGTTTGTGTGTGTGTGTGTGTTTATGTGTGTGTGTGTGTTGATGTATGCTTGTAAGTGTGTATTTGTGTTTATGTGTGTTTGTGTGTGTGTGTGTGTCTGTCTGTGTGTGTATATGTTTGTGTGTGTGTGTCTAGGTGTGTGTGTGTGTGTGTGTGTGTGTGTGTGTGTGTGTGTGTGTTTATGTTTGTGTGTGTGTGTGTTTGTTTCTCTCTTACTGAGTGATCTCACCACCATCTGTTGAATTATTAGACACCTGAGGAGTCTAGCTCTGTTTACCTGACAGCACACATCTCCCTATACCTGTGTGTGTGTGTGTGTGGGGGGGGGGGGGGGGGGTGTGTGTTTCTGTCTGGGTTTGTAAGTGTGTGTGTGTGTGTGTGTGTGTGTTTTGGTGTGTGTGTGTGTGTGTGGGTGTAGTGTGTGTGTGTGTGTGTGTGTGTGTGTGTGTGTGTGTGTTTGTGTGTTTCTCATCTCACCCAATATGTGTCTGAGCAGGAGCTCCCTCAATCAGTGCCCGATTGGACAATGACTCACCATATCACACACACACACACACACACACACACACACACACACACACACACACACACACACACACACCACACACAAACACACACCCAGTCAGACAGACACACACACACTCTCACACACAGATATATTGCTGGATGGCTATTTTTCTTAACAATGTTGTAAATCTGCCTTCAGATCTTTTCTAAGGTCCACTAGTGTAGAAGGAGGATTGCTTACAGAACAATGCAGCCTGCCTACATACAGGACTTATACACAGAACAACATACAAATACAGGACTTATACACAGAACAACGTAGCCTGCTGACATACAGGGCTTAGACACAGAACAAAGTAGCCTGCCGACATACAGGACTTATACACAGAACAAAGTAACCTGCCGACATACAGGACTTATACACAGAACAACGTAGCCTGCCGACATACAGGACTTATACACAGAACAACGTAGCCTGCCGACATACAGGACTTATTCACAGAACAACGTAGCCTGCCATACCTTTGAACAACATATGGTACAGGCTTAGACGCAGATGTAATCATATATGGTGGCTGCATTTTGATTTCTAAACTGACAGTGTGTGAGTGCGTTACAATCAAAAAGAAAGTGTGATGGATATGTGCGATAATTCTTATTATTATGCTGATAATTATTTATATAGTGTGTTAGGGTGTGTGTGGTGTGTGTGAATCTGTCTCGAGATGGTAACAATAGTTCAAGAGATTGAAATATAAATTTCAAGGCTGGCAGGTACATGTGGGATGACACACACACACACACACACACACACACACACCCCAACAGTGACATTTGATGATGTAGATAGGTGCTTAAATTTCAGTGATCATGTCTCTGTTAATTAGAGAGTTAACAACCGTGTTAATTAGAGAGTTAGTTCAAGAGCAGACACGTGCACACACACGCACACGCACACGCACACGCACACACACAGTGAAGCATGGCCTATCAACCACTAAAATGCGTCTCCAATTAAAAGACAGATAATTGTCAGGGTGGTAGCAGGGAGACTTGTAGAAGCCCTAGGCAGACGCAATAACACATTCCTCTTTTCCTTCCTTATACTTGCCAACCTTGAAACCTAAACCTAGCGTTCTCCATACAAAAAAAATCATTTTTGATAGAGAATTGTGGCAATGAAAATCAGGAGTCTCCTGGGAAAATCGGGAGGGTTGACAACTATCCTCCCCCTCCCCCTGGAGTGCGTACAAAGAGCTCTTTGGTTTGGGTTTCCACAGTGAAAGCCTTGGTTTAGACTGAGCGCCCTTGTGAACATACAGTTAACTAACGTCTAGCTATTAACCTAGCTAATCCAGTCTCAGTTAGCCTAGCTATTAGCCCAGCTAATTCTGTCTCAGTTAGCCTAGCTATTAGCCTAGCTAATCCAGTCTCAGTTAGCCTAGCTATTAGTCAAACTAATTCAGTCTCAGCTAGCCTAGCTATTAGCCTAGCTAATTCAGTCTCAGTTAGCCTGGCTATTAGCCTAGCTGATTAGTTCAGTCACGATTATCACAGCAATTAGCCTTGCTAATTATGTCTCAGGCCTGTCCTTTAGCATAGCCATTCAGGCTAGCCTATCTAATTCAGTCTCAGTTAGCCTTGCTGTTTGCCTGGTTAATTCGGTCTCTGTTAGTCTAGCCATTCAGGCTAGCCTGTCTTTTTCAGTCTCAGTTAGCCTTGCTATTTGCCTGGTTAATTCTGTCTCAGTTATTCTAGCCATTCGTCTTGCAATTCAGGGCATGTGCTAACCTCCCTTAGCCCAGAAAAGAAAACCAGCACTATTGATCTACTTTCTG
>JAPMUY010007419.1:40000-42500 GCA_026901105.3 Galaxias olidus | reverse complement strand
GAGGCTACAAAATTCTTCTGATAAACTTTGAGAGCTCTATTTGTTATCTGACTTTTTTTTTCTTTGCGCATGGTCGGGCATCATAGATATCCTTACATTTTTACCTAACAAGCGGTTACAATAAACTATAGGTAATATTCCAGTTATGTATAGCCCTACAAACGGTTTGTGGTCTGCGTTGTCATATATTTTCTTAGTATTTTCAAAATGTTACATTTTCTTTGTTTATGTAGACTGACCTGGATAATTATTTATATACCCACGGTAAGATAATTAGATCCGTAGACAATTTTGCTAACTAAATCTATTTTAGTATCAGTTCAAGTTTGGCCATGCTGCATTTCAAGGTATAAGCCAGCAATTAGTCTGAATGGGTCCGTGACGCGCACAGATGGCACATTAGCTGCATTCTTTCATTAGATATACCCCTGGTTCCAGTTTCAAATAATTGGTTAGCCTATAGACCAACTTAATTCAGTAGACGAAGTTTAACGCAAACCTCATGTATAGGTCCCATGCCGATATATTTCCCCCCACTTTAGCTCATTGTTGTAATATTGTATAGCCTAATATTTTCACAATCATCACAAATTTGCCTTTAAAAGAATGCGTTGTATCCTTTATATGTATACATGCATATAGGGCTCTAATATACACATTTACATATAATAAAGGGCTCGAAAAGATCTTTGAGTAGTCCTGAGGTTGGTTGCTGACGGGGGGCGCTGGAGTTCAAGGAAAGAATCTTCCAGCAGGCATTCACACGCGTATACGCGCGCGTTCACAGAGGATCCACTTGGTTCAGCTCTCGTTTCATTCCACAGGCAGTCACCTGTCAAGAACCGAATCTACACCCACGGTCTGAGCGCGCTTCGGGTCCTTTTCGTCCCGCGTAGCAGCGGAGAAATGTTGCGATGCCGCACGGTTTGTTGTTTGTTAGTTTGAATGATTATTAATGGGAATCGCCGAAGGGAAACTTTACCGGCTTGCTACAGCTAAAACGGGAAAAGGACCTCTATAGTTTTTTCCTAAGTGCGTGAAAGTCATCTGCGTTACATTCCGTCCATTGATGATAGACTAGCGAAACTAAAGTAAAGGAATATCCCAACGAATAATTTTAAAACAGCAACAGATCGGTCGAAAGAAGATATATATACGGACACTGGGTTAACTTCCGGTAAATCCTATTAAAGCGTGCAGACGAAGAGAGGTAAGCCTGCTCATGATTTCGGTCGCTTGGCTTCAGAGCGCATGCAGTAACCTTTAACCTGAATTAAGAGCCGCTTCTTTAGTTTAGGATTTTGAGTTCAAGATGCCATATCCTGCCATGGCTAAGATATATCCTATTATTATATATTACAGGATATTTCATTATATCCTACCACATATAGGATGCTGACTAGCCCTATACATCTATTGAAAAGTGCCTTATAAGGTGTATCGATAATAATTAAGGGTCTTCTGTTATTTAAATACATTTTCTCAATAGTTTTCAAAAGATTTTATGGAATGGCTTGATGTGGGACAATGAGTGAATTTCGATACAAACAATTTAAACGGTTTAATGTATGGAGAGAACCACTCTAGAAATGGTCTTTGGTGGTCTTCAAAATGTTAACGTGGACAGGACGGTATAGTGCTATTATAGCATTGTGTGTGTGTGTGTGTGTGTGTGTGTGTGTGTGTGTGTGTGTGTGTGTGTGTGTGTGTGTGTGTGTGTGTGTGTGTGTGTGTGTGTGTGCCTGTGTATCTGTGTGTGTTTGGACCTGCTGATAATGTGATTGATCGGACTACTTTCACATGACAGACACACATTCTGTTCATGCCATACAGCCTACCTTGAATGTCATGTTTCTTCGACATCTTGATAAACGCTGTGCGTTTGAATGGCCAGCTGATCACAGTCAGCGGGATTTATAGGTCATCAGCTCCGGATCAATACAATAAAATCACACAAAGAATCAGCACGTGCCAGCTCATTCATCGCAAAGACTTGCAGTATATTATTACTCATGATATGGATTTATTTGGAGAACCAATTATTTTTTCTTTCTTCTTTCCTATTCCAGTGACCTTTGTTTAGCCTTTGTCTTATTAAAAAACCTTTGTTGTATTTTAGAATAATATGTTTTTCTCTCACTTCCGTCGGTCTCGGTTCTCTTTTATTTGATCCGCCGTGGGCGCGCAAAGGATGGATCAGCTTTGAATGACGGGATTCACTCTTTAACTCCTCTCTGTGCATGGTTCGTTTTACCGTTTTGTCTCCTATTATGTATTTACTACTAGCAACTTGACTGAGATACTAACCGTGATATTTGGGTAATTTGTGCCATTGCAAAAGTTTGAATGATAGAAGGCTATATCGACTGAGTTTGAATGAGAGGGCAGTGCGACAGCGGTAGCCGCGTGCAGGCGCGAGCTACCTAAGCACATCCAAAAGTAACCGCTGCCCTCCGTGTCCTCGACACGCGGAATTGTTTGGCCGACGTTGGTAGGCAAC
>JAPMUY010007419.1:30000-32500 GCA_026901105.3 Galaxias olidus | reverse complement strand
GGTGGGTGGTAGCCTGCGCTGACGTAAGCTTTGGATGGCTACGTTTGGTTTCCGGGTCCAGCATTTACTGTTTGTTTTGGTCACAGTGGCAATTATTTTGAAAAGTTTGGAATATTATTTTAAACTATGAATACTTTTGAGAGCAGCTAAATTTAAGAAGTAAAAAAATATTAAGACTTTTAAAACTCGTAACCACTCGGAATGTTTTGTTGCGATCCGCAACGTTTGGTTCCCCCTGCTGTATTGGGGTGTAAGCTACCGCGTACTCAAATCAGTAGCGAACAAGTAAACCATCACAGCCTCGGAGAACAAGTAGACCATCACAGCCTCAGCAAACAAGTAGACCATCACAGCCTCAGCAAACAAGTAGACCATCACAGCCTCAGCAAACAAGTAGACCATCACAGCCTCAGCAAACAAGTAGACCATCACAGCCTCAGCAAACAAGTAGACCATCACAGCCTCAGCAAACAAGTAGACCATCACAGCCTCAGCAAACAAGTAGACCATCACAGCCTCAGCAAACAAGTAGACCATCACAGCCTCGGCAAACAAGTATACCATCACAGCCTCAGCAAACAAGTAGACCATCACAGCCTCAGCAAACAAGTAGACCATCACAGCCTCAGCAAACAAGTAGACCATCACAGCCTCGGCAAACAAGTATACCATCACAGCCTCAGCAAACAAGTATACCATCACAACCTCGGCTAACAAGTCAAAGAGAACCAAGCGAACAGGAAAACTTCACATTCGTTTGAAGTATACTGAAGCCTTAAGATGGCCTCTACGCCGTTCTATGGTTCATTCTAAGAGGTTCATTGTTTATCCAGTGTGTCACATTGGTTGCCTAGACAATGATGATATCTGTCTCTCACATACGTTGAGAGCTTTCTGTAAATGTTGAATGTCTAGTGTTGAGTAGGACACCATGCATGAACTTGAGAAGAACTGTTGAAGGGTTTCACACATTTGTACATTTTTACAGAGGTTATTGAAAACCCTTAAACTAGACTTAAACTAGTCTGTCTGTTTGTCTGTCTGACCGACCGACCGACCCACCGACTGACCGACTGTGTGTGTGTGTGTGTGTGTGTGTGTGTAACTTCTTCAGTGGCAGAAGTGCTTCGGGCCTGCAGAGTCTGACTCGCTCTCTGTCTGTGTGTGTGTGTGTGTGTGTGTGTGTGTGTGTGTTCTGTTTGATGATGGTGGGTCTTCCTTCTTCACCAGTGCTTATAAAAGGTCACCTTCAAAGTTACCAGCACCCTAGAGTAGCATAACACGCTGTTAAACAGACTGCACACACACACACACACACACACACACACACGCATCTCTCTCTCTCTCTCTCTCAAACACACACACACACACATACACACTCACACACACTATCTCACTCTCACTCGCTCTCTCTCTCTCTCTCACACACACGCTCACCCACACACACTATCTCTCTCTCTCTCTCTCTCTCTCTCTCTCTCTCTCTCTCTCTCTCTCGCACACACACACACACACTCACACTATCTCTGCTTCACAGACACAGGAGGACACATGCTGATGGTCTAGATTCAGGGACATCCACAGTACTTAGAGAGACAGGGAGAAGTAGGTGGTCACACACGACCATATTTGTCATTGAGGAAGTGGAGGGTCATTGGGTTCACAGCGTTCTACTTCCTCTTATCTGTCCAATGACTGACGAGTGTTGAGCCTGTCCCGCTACTGAGTGTGTGAGTGTGTGAGTGTGTGAGAGTCTGTCGATCTGTTAGTGTGTGTGTGTGTGTGTGTGTGTGTGAGAGTGTGTGAGTGTGTGAGTGTGTGAGTGTGTGTGAGAGTCTGTCGATCTGTTGGTGTGTGTGTGTGTGTGTGAGAGTGTGTGTGAGAGTGTGTGAGTGTGTGCATGTCTGACGAACTGGAAGGCAAAGTAGTCCAGCTTTCTTGCTTTGTGTGTGACTACTGTGTGTGTGTGTGTGTGTGTGTGTGTGTGTGTGTGTGTGTGTGTGTGTGTGTGTGTGTGTGTGTGTGTGTGTGTGTGTGTGTCTAATAAGAGGATACCCTACCTTAGTTAACCTCAAACACACGTGCACACTCACTGCACACCCTCACACACTGGAGACACAGCACGCCTCAGTCTCCTTCTCTAAGGAAAACATCAACTATTCAACAGCTACACACACACACACACACACACAAACACACACACACACGCGCGCGCGCACACACAACAACACACATAAAGACTCAAGACACGCTGAAGCAAGCTTCCAGACGCACACACCCACACACACTCACACAGAGAGACACAAAAAAATGCATACAACACAACACACACACACACACACACACACACACACACACAGGCAGCCCATCTCCGCTGTGTGAGTGATGACAGTCTGAATGAAGATTTATCTTGTACTCTCCCTCCCTCCCTCTCTCTCTCTGTTTATCTCTTTGTCTTTCCTCTTTGCTCATTTCCTCTCTCTCCCCTTTCTCTCTTTTC
>JAPMUY010007419.1:20000-22500 GCA_026901105.3 Galaxias olidus | reverse complement strand
TGTTATACTTTAGGACCACAGGATGTCTTTGTGATTCCTTCAGGTAATACGTCTTCCAGAGCAGCAGTAAGATCCTGAGAAACAGCAGGTTTCACACGGCAATAAAACCCTGGGATGAGACAAGAAATAAGGACCACTCCCAAGACAGATTCCTCACTCTATTGAGAAATAAGAGTACACAATGACTGTAGATATATTGTGTGGCCCGGACCTTCATCAAAAGCTGCACTTTCAATTTCTGGAGGGAGAGATCAGATGAAGGCGAAGGATTTGGAACGATGGATGATGTGTCCCTCTTTTTCCCCACAGAGAATTCAAAACCAATACTTAACAGAAGACACAGAATCATCTTCCTCTTCCTCCTCTAGAAATCACAGAAATATCTTCCTCTTCCTCAGAGTTCTTTGGTGTCCTCTAAACCCAAAGGCTTTTGAAGTTCATTCATTCAGACCACAGTGCAGATATTCCTTCAGAGAGAGAGAGAGAGAGAGAGAGAGAGAGAGAGAGAGAGAGAGAGAGAGAGAGAGAGAGAGAGAGAGAGAGAGAGAGAGAGAGAGAGAGAGAGAGAGAGAGAGAGAGAGAGAGAGAGAGAGAGAGAGAGAGAGAGAGAGAGAGAGTTTTTCGAGCCAGATGTGTTTGGTGAATCCTAAATGCTCCAGGACCAGTTACATTGCGTCAGCACGGCCTTGTCTAACAGAGACCATCTGCTTTGGCTTTTACGAGAGAGGACAGACTCCATGCACCGTAAACACAGGGCCTGTCCTCTGCTTTCCAAAACCAACGTGCTAATACGTGTGTGTTGCTAGGAAACTCCTTTCAGGACGGGTTTGGAGTTGTCCACTTATACACATACTAGGTGCCCATTGCTGTGGTGAACGGTAGCTTATTCATTATATTATATTATTATTATACGATGCATACTCCAGTGGTAATGGTATGTATATATAGATGGTGTTATGGGCTCCTTTCCCTCTCTGCTGTGTCCTTGTTAATTGTTTCTGTTGCAGGAGACTAGGAAGAGCGAGGAGCCCCTGATAGGGAGCACCAGCACCTCTCCTGTTCCTAATAATAAGCTGCGTTTTGTTAATAATAATAAAAAAAATAAGAATAATAATTTATTTAGTTTTACACAAATTGGTCACCAATTTAGAACACAGAACGAACTACGAATTGACCGACAGCTATCAAACACTCAACACTCAGTCTGAGTGATACCACGGCAGCCAGTTTGCGCCAGACTTGCTCACCCAACACATTACGACAGACTTGCTCACACACATAGGACACACAGACCGACTCCAGTTGAATTGGCAGTGACTGGTCAGGGCACTGGAAGGAGAATGCGGCATGTTCTTTGATGGTGGGAGGAAACCGTAGTACACGGAGGAAACCCACACACTCCACACAGAAAGGCCCTTGGCTAAGGTGGGGTTTGAACTAAGGACCTTCTTGCTGTGAGGCAACAGTGCTAACCACTGAGCCACCATACTGCCCGTTTAGTAGTTAGTAGTTTAGTAGTTGGTATGACGTAACAGCATACGTCGCGTGGAGGCCACTTGGAGAACGGAGGGAAAGTGGTCTGGGGATTAAAATGGAACAAACCTGCCCTTTCAGTACACTTTCAGCGCAAACTGTCATTGATCAACCGCCAGTTGTAGGCTTGGCCCTATACTGTTTTTTACAAATCATGGAAATACCTCCATACTCATTTAAATGAGGCTTGTGCAATCAGCTGTGTCAGTTTCTAATAAATTTAAATTAATACATTTTTCTGCTTGTGATATGTATCATGATTATCCTAACTATTATTGCTTGGGATTTATGATACCTTCCTCTATTTATTAATATTCTCCTTCGGTGGCGAGAAACAGGAGTTTTACATTCATTACTGCCACCTAAACATTGACGTATTATGTTGCACCAAACGCACGACAGCAATGCACTGTGGGTGATATACATCTCTGGAGTGACCATCGTTGTTCACTCGCCCCCTTAGCCCTCCGAGGGTCGATCTCACCAAGTTCACTTCACATTTTCAGACTAATGGAACGACACTTAAGATGGCGGCAGGGATTCCCCCGAGGGCAAGTGCCGAGGGGAAGTCAACGAGGGCATGTTGAACGGCTATTGAAATGTGGCATTAGTATAACATGACCCTTGCATTTCCCAAACTGGTGCCTCTAGGAATTGAGCACCATACATATTGTTGGTCTATAAAAAAGATGTGTTATGTTGAAACCCTGACTTACCTCCCTCTTTGTCACTTCCATACGAGTGGGTTGTGACAAGGGATATATTTGTGTTGGAGTATAACAAAAATGTAACTATTAGTAGAGCTGGTTTAGAATAATTTGCTTAATTAACATGGCTGTACTTAGGGAATCTTTGGAGTGTATTTAAAGACGACTGCACTACATCGGAAATTATGTCAATGTGTATGTATTAAATACGTACATTCATGAGAGTAAGTGTTGTAACATTCTATACAGCTAGAGTTTGT
>JAPMUY010007419.1:10000-15000 GCA_026901105.3 Galaxias olidus | reverse complement strand
CAGTTGCTGGTTACTACAGCATTCTGTAATGCAATGTTCTGTGTGTGATCTCTATTATCTCTCTATGTTATTACAGAGTTCTTTACCAGTCTGCTGCGTGTGATGTCTATTATCTCTCTATGTTATTACAGCATCTCTATTATCTCTCTATGTTATTACAGAGTTCTTTACCAGTCTGCTGCGTGTGATGTCTATTATCTCTCTATGTTATTACAGAGTTCTTTACCAGTCTGCTGCGTGTGATCTCTATTATCTCTCTATGTTATTACAGAGTTCTTTACCAGTCTGCTGCGTGTGATATCTATTATCTCTCTATGTTATTACAGCATTCTGCGTGTGATCTCTACTATCTCTCTATGTTATTACTGCTGCGTGTGATCTCTATTATCTCTCTATGTGTTATCTCTACTATCTCTCTATGTTATTACAGAGTTCTTTACCAGTCTGCTGCTTTACCAGTCTGATATCTACTATCTCTCTATGTTATTACAGAATTCTTTACCAGTCTGCTGCGTGTGATGTCTATTATCTCTCTATGTTATTACAGAGTTCTTTACCAGTTTGCTGCGTGTGACATCTACTATCTCTCTATGTTATTACAGAATTCTTTACCAGTCCGCTGCGTGTGATCTCTATTATCATCAACATCATCCACATCGTCTCTGTCTGGCTTGTCACTTTAGAAACTGAAACCCTCTTCTTTCTTCATGATTACTGTTTTTTTTTCTACTCTAAATGTAATTGTGAAATGTACATTTTTCCACCAAGTACAGAAATTTAAAATATAATTTTATTAGCGTTCTATCCTTAACTTTAAAATAGAATGTTTATTTTGTCCTTCTTCTATGTAAGGCCCTTTCCAGGTTCTAACTTATAGGAAACATCAAAGCTGTATTCAAGTGTTGGTCTCTGTACTAAAAACTAGCATAGCATAGCATCACTCTCTCGCTCTCTCTCTCTCTCTCTCTCTCTCTCTCTCTCTCTCTCTCTCTCTTTCTCTCTCTCTCTCTCTCTTTCTCTCTCTCTCTCTGTCTCTCATTCTCTTTCTCCATCTCCCTCACCATATGTTCGTTTTTCTGAACAATAACACACATTTCACTTTAAAGTGGCTAAATGGGTCGAAATTACTCTATGATCAAACCTCCTGGCATTGCAGATACAGGGAAGCACTAAGGGGGGTTGGGGTCTAGGGGAACTCAGGATGAGTCCACAACAAAAGTGGTTCCTTTAAAATAGACTTCCCTGCATTAGCACAACATTTCAAAATGGCAGGTGACCCATCGCCTGTCTCCCTGAGCTGGGGGATTCTACCGTCTGTATCTTACGAGGTGTCACCTGCAGAATGCATTGTTGTGGGGAAATAGTTCTGTGTTGTTGATGTTCTTCGTCTTATAACGGATCAAAGACTCTCTGACAAGATACCCAGAGAAACCCTGAGATGTGCTGAGTCATGTCTCAGAGACCGTGGGGAGATCTTGTCTCGCAGAGCGTCTTTGTTGTGGTTTGTCTCAGGAGGAAGCCTCTTCTAGTTCACTGTTATGGGGTAGGCTGGCTTTGGTGTTACACCACAGCAGGGAATGCAGAGACAAGTTGAAATGTTTGCTGTGTCGTTATTGTGTTTGGTACATCTACAGTGCATCCGGAAAGGATTCATACCCCTTCACTTTTTCCACATTTTATTATGTTACAGCCTAATTCCAAAATGGATTAAATAAATAAAAATTCTCAACATTCTACACACAATACTGCATAATGACAAAGTGAAAAAGGTTTTTTAGAATTTTTTGCAAATGTATTAAAAAACAAAAAAATTAAATATCACATGGAAATAAGTGTTTACACCATTTACTCAATACATTGTTGAAGCACCTTTGGCAGCAATTACAGCCTCAAGTCTTCTTGAGTATGATGCTACAAGCTTGCCACACCTAGTTTGGGGCAGTTTCTCCAATTTTTCTTTGCAGATCGTCTCAAGCTCCATCAGGTTGGATGGGGAGCATCGGTGCACAGCCATTTTCAGATCTCTCCAAAGATGTTCAATCGAGTCTGGGCTCTGGCTGGGCCACTCAGGGACATTCACAGACTTGTCCCAAAGCCACTCCTTTGTTATCTTGGCTGTGTGCTTAGGGTCGTTGTCCTGTTGGAAGGTCAACCTTCGCCCCAGTCTGAGGTCCAGAACGCTCTGGAGCAGGTTTTCATCAAGGATCTCTCTGTACATTGCTGCATTCATCTTTCCCTTGATCCTGACTAGTCTCCCAGTTCCTGCCGCTGAAAAACACCCCCACAGCATGATGCTGCCACCACCATGCTTCACTGTAGGGATGGTATTGGCCAGGTGATGAGCAGTGCCTGGTTTCTTCCAGACATGACACTTGGCATTCAGGCCAAAGAGTTCAATCTTGGTTTCATCAGACCAGAGAATTTTGGTTCAGACCAGAGAGTTCTTTAGGTGCCTTTTGGCAAACTCCATGCGGGCTGTCATGTGCCTTTTACTGAGGAGTGGCTTCCGTCTGGCCACTCTACCATAAAGGCCTGATTGGTGAAGGGGTGCAGAGATGGTTGTCCTTCTGGAAGGTTCTCCCATCTCCACAGAGGAACACTGGAGCTCTGTCAGAGTGACCATCGGGTTCTTGGTCACCTCCCTGACCAAGGCCCCTCTCCCCCGATTGCTCAGTTTGGCCGGGCGGCCAGCTCTAGGAAGAGTCCTGGTGGTTCCAAACGTCTTCCATTTGCGAATGATGGAGACCACTGTGCTCGTTGGGACCTTCAATGCTGCAGAAATGTTTTTGTACCCTTCCCCAGATCTGTGCCTCGATACAATCCTGCCTCGGAAGTCTACAGACAATTCTTTGGACTTCATAACTTGGTTTGTGCTCTGACATGCACTGTCAACTGTGGGACCTTATATAAACAGGTGTGTGCCTTTCCAAATCATGTCCAATCAATTGAATTTACCACAGGTGGACTCCAATCAAGTTGTAGAAACATCTCAAGAATGATCAGTGGAAATGGGATGCACCTGAGCTCAATTTTGAGTGTCACAGCAAAGGGTGTGAATACTTATGTACATGTGATATTGATTTTTTTTATTTTTAAAACATTAGCAAAAAATTCAATTAAACTTTTTTCACTTGGTCATTATTCGGTATTGTATGTAGAATGTTGAGAATTTTTATTTATTTAATCCATTTTGGAATTAGGCTGTAACATAATAAAATGTGGAAAAAGTGAAGGGGTATGAATACTTTCCGGGTGCACTGTATATCTAAATCTCTTTTTATCTGGATATACTGTGTGTGTGTGTGTGTGTGTGAGTGTGTGTGTGTGTGTGTGTGTGTGTGTGTGTGTGTGTGTGTGTGTGTGTGTGTGTGTGTGTATGTGTGTGTGTGTGTTTGTGTACTGTGACCTTTGTTCCATTCTCATCATCATCATCATCTTCATCCGCTTTGTCCGGGGTCGGGTCGCGGAGGTAACAGTTCCAGCAGGGCATCCCAAACTTCCCTTTCCCGGGCCACATTAACCAGCATGACTGGGGGATTCCCAGGCCAGTGTGGAGATATAATCCCTCCACCTGGTCCTAGGTCTGCCCCGCGGCCTCCGCCCAGCTGGACGTGCCTGGAACACCTCCCTAGGGGCGGCCAGGTGGCATCCTTACTAGATGCCCGAACCACCTTAACTGGCTCCTTTCTACGCAAAGAAGCAGCGGCTCTACTCCGAGTCCCTCACGAATGGCTGAACTTCTCACCCTCTCCCTAAGGGAGATCCCAGCCACCCTCCGGAGGAAACTCATTTCCGCCGCTTGTATCCGCGATCTCGTTCTTTCGGTCATGACCCACCCTTCGTGACCATAGGCGAGAGTAGGAACGAAAATAGACCGGTAGATTGAGAGCTTTGCCTTCTGGCTCAGTTCTCTCTTCGTCACAACGGTGCGATAAATTGACTGCAATACCGCACCCGCTGCTCCAATTCTCCGGCCCATCTCTCGTTCCATTTTCCCCTCACTCGAGAACAAGACCCCGAGATACTTGAACTCCTTCACTTGGGGTAAAGACTCATTCCCTACTTGGAGTAGTCAATCCATCGGTGTCCTGCTGAGAACCATGGCCTCAGATTTGGAGGTGCTGATCCTCATCCCAGCTGCTTCACACTCGGCTGCGAACCGATCCAATGAGTGCTGCAGGTTGCAGACCGATGATGCCATCAAGACCACATCATCTGCAAAAAGCAGTGATGCAATCCTCTGCCCACCAACCCGCAGCCCCCCTCCCCCGCGGCTACGCCGTGAGATCCTGTCCATGAATATCACAAACAGGATAGGTGACAAAGCGCAGCCTTGGAGGAGGCCAACCCTCACCGGCAACGAGTCCGACTTACTACCGAGAACCCGGACACAGCTCTCGCTTTGGGAGTACAAATATTGGATGGCCCTGAGTAGAGACCCCCTCACCCCATCGTCTCGCAGCACCTCCCACAGTATCTCCCGGGGAACCCGATCATACGCCTTCTCCAAATCCACAAAACACGTGTAGACCGGATTGGCATACTCCCAGGCCCCTTCAAAGATCCTCGCGAGGGTAAAAAGCTGGTCCGTTGTTCCACGACCAGGAAACCGCATTGTTCCTCCTCAATCCGAGGTTCGACTATCGGTCGAACCCTCCTTTCCAGCACCCTGGAGTATACTTTCCCGGGGAGGCTGAGTAATGTGATGCCTCTGTAGTTGGCACATACTCTCCGGTCCCCCTTTTTGAACAGGGGAACCACCACTCCGGTCTTCCACTCCTTAGGTACTGTCCCCGACTGACACGCAATGTTGATAAGATGTGTCATCCATGACAGTCCCTCAACACTCAGAGCCTTCAGCATTTTTGGGCGGATCTCATCAACCCCTGGGGCTTTGCCACTGTGGAGTTGTTTGACTACCTCAGTGACCTCCGCCAGGGAGATTGATGCTGATCCCCCATCATACTCCAGCTCTGCCTCTACTATAGAGGGTGGGTTTG